>JBAOKB010000147.1:600000-879247 GCA_037044905.1 Hortaea werneckii | reverse complement strand
CCCACGACAGGGTGTTTGGAATGGTGGGGTAAATCTAGAGGTGCCGTTAGAACGAATTCAAATGGAGGAAGGATCTTTCATTGAGGGTTCACTTACCCCTGCTGCACCCAAAAATGTACCTGCATACTGGATCTTGGGGTTCTGAGTACCCAGCAGCATGCAAAATCCGATCGCGGCAACAGTGGCAGTGACCATATTGCAAAGGCCACGCTGACGGGTTCGGTCTGCAATCCAACCGACTGCAATCGTGCAAGTCGCAGCCACGGCGTATGGCGGGACCGAAAGGAGTTGAGCGTGAGTGCCCTTATAGCCCATGCCAGCCAGAATCGTCGGCAAAACAGACTGAAGGCGTAAAGGGGGCAGAGGTTGCCCATGTAGATGAAAGCATAGCCCCAGCACTTCCAGTCCTTCAAAGCAGCGACGACATGGCGCTTATCGTATTCCTCTGCAGTGCTTGACTGGTTGTCAGCTGCAAGGCGGCGACGTAGACGCAAGCGGTCCTCCTCAGTCAGGAAACGAGCAGTGGCTGGCCAGTCAAAGACCATCCACCAGCAGAAGCAACCTACGAACATGGTCGCAAGACCTTCGATCTGTGTTTTGTCAGCAGCAAGTCATTCTTGCAACGGGCACTGCTTACGATGAAGATCCACGCCCAGCCAGCCTTACCGCCGACGCCTTCCATCTGTGCGATCGCTGCTGCCAGCAACCCACCGAAAGATCCTGCAAGCGCTGCAGCAGAAAAGAAGACAGCTGCGCGCATTCCGAGCTCTGACCGTTTGTACCAGCAACTGAGGTAGTAGTTCACACCCTAAAGACCGTTAGCGATCACCTTGTAGACCACTGCCATTTCATAGAGCTCACTGGAAACAGGCCGGCCTCAGCAAGACCAAGGAACCATCTACAGGCAAGCAGCCCGGAGTAGCTCGTGACCAATCCCATCAGAGTCATGATCAAGCCCCAGAGAAGGATGATACCAGTAAAGAACACTCTTGGCGTCAGGCGTTTAAGAAGCACGTTTGTGATCGGCTCGGCAAGCGCATACGAAATGAAGAAGATCGTCAAGGCGTTGTTGTAGTCATGACCGCCCATGTCCAGGTCCTCTTCCATACCTGCCAGACGAGCATTGCCGATGTTGCTACGATCGAGGAAGGACAGGAGGTAGAGTAAGCACAGCCATGGGATAGCCAAAGATCGACTTTCCTCATCAACTTGCGGTCCTGCGATGACTTTGAGTATTTATTCGAGATGAGAGGATAGGAGTCATCACCTACAATGGCAGCTCGTTCTTCGGGAGACTTTCCGGCATCTGGATCAGCCAGTTCAGACAGTCGTTCCGCATGTTCAGTGGCGTGTGCTTTCTCGGCATCAAGATCAGAGCTCGAGAGGCGCTCCGTCTGAACAGCCGTGTCCTCGTTCTTGGAAAGAGACATGGTGGGAAGGAATAAGGGGGCCACTGGAGCAGTCTTCGTAGTGAATACCGCGCAGGAAGAAGGTGAACTACACTACGACCTACCGTGGCAGACGCCTGAACTTATGCATCGTCGACCCATTCAGCCGACGGATTTCACTGCTCATCCTGTGGTTCCGGACAGACGGCCTGTGGATCTCCGCCATGCAGATACGGACGATGGGGGAACCAGTGATGGCGTCGCTTTCTCAAGCCACGAGGCCAAAACGTGCAAGAGCACGGGCAATTCTCCAGATCAAACCCCATGGGGCCAACCAGCAGAGCGGATAGCGTGTCAGTTGTGTATGACAATGCAGATAGCCAAGCTTGAGGCGGCGCCATATTCTTTTGCCAAGGGGGCGAGGCCGCCTTGGAAATTTGGAGCTATGTTCTGTTTCGGGCGATCTGGCAGCGAAGCCAAAGTCCGAGCGATTGAAGATGCATGTGCTTGTCATGCGAAGTAGTCCCCTTGAACATGTGGTCGTAAGACTCAAGAGAGATACAGAGCGTAGACAAGCGAAGGCCTGAAGTGTGTCAGTGGTGAAGCAAGAGCAAAGAATGGCTTGGGGGTGTACCAAGAGTGCCAAGTCAGCTGCATATCTTACAGCTAGCGTATCTTACTAGCGTACCTAGGCATTCGAAACAGAAAGGGATCTAGGCGAACCTGTGCTCGCGACACTTTCCAGAAAACCCATTGAATACCGGCCTACGCGCTGCCTAAAACCAGTCGCGCACTGCGAGAGCACTATGTAACTTTCCCGCTGTACATGGACGATGTTATGGATGGTTTGGCAAAGGAGCAATCGCCGGCAAAGGAGACGAATCGCTCGACGCCTCTCAGCTCGTCCAATGGTCCAAGTGAATGGATACTTCGACCGCTTCGGGAATCCATAGTACGGTCCGGCCGGTCCGGCCATGCGTTTAGCGGAATGGGATACGAGCTGCACAAGGTCAACTGCATTATTCTGCAGGTCCTTCTCTCCAGCTGCAGGCACCGCCAGACGTTGAATACAGCTCGAGCATAGACGACCGCCCCAGAGATCAGAAATCCCGTCAAGCTCGCATTGCCCCATGCCATTACCAATAAGTATCAGTGCTATTCAAAGATCTGGAAAAGATGGTATATGTGACTCTCAGGTAAGATAAACACCATTGCGGAATAATTGATCTAGTCTTCCTATGTATCTTTCCCTGCTTATTACAGAATGGCTTTCCTTTCCAGCCTTTTAACTCACGGTCGAGTCTCTCCGTCATGATCTTCTTCTTCCTAGACAGTTCCCATCTCCAAGATCTACAAGTTGAGACCCGCAAGCCCAACGCTGAGGCCTAAGCAGTCCATCGAGAAGGTCCTTGACCACCTGAAGGAGGTTGTCCACCACATCCCTCAAGCTCAAGAGCAGCTGCGAGAGCGATGAGACGAGCGGGTTGAGGGAGCCGAGAAGGGAGGCTGAAGACCTCGTCAGCCCTAGGTCATTGTAGTGGATCCGGTCGATACTTACTAGCCCAAGAGTGCCCACAATATTGTTCAAGGCGCCGCTGACCTCCAACAGCAAGTTCTCGACGAGGGAAGCCAAAGCGGTATCGGTCTGGCGACGGAGCAGCCCGGTCGAGTTCCCAGATGAAAGATCGTCAATCTCGGATTTGGCTTCGTTGATGGCACTAGTGATGGCTTCGACGTTCGAGATGAAGCTGGCCGCAGCAGTCTCATTCTGAACTAGAGATGAGTCCGAGTTGAGGCCGGCTGCCGTCTCGTCTGTGTGGGAAATGGTGAGTTCTGGGGAAGTTCAAGCATTGGTGGTTGACATACTGATGGAGCCAGTGTACTGCTGGATTTCGCTGTAGAGCGATTCGACGATGCTGTAAGCGTCGCCAACTTGACGTTTCTCAACGACTGCGGTCTCAGGAACTTCAGAGGGAGCTGCGACGGCACCCAGGAAGAAGGTCGGCAGTGCCAACACAGAGAAGAAGGAGGCCTTCATATTCAAGTATCTGGGACGAATGGGGCGCTGGGAGATTTTGAGATGAGGTGTAAAACTTGTAGCTGGTGTAGGATTTTGAGGTCGAGATGAAGGAGAGAAAGCCAACTCCGAGAAGGCTTTTATATCTTCGTTACCGTCCTCTCCTGAGTGGAGATTTCAGACCGTCATTCAAGGTCCCGACGTAGCCTGTCTTGATCCGTGCCAGCGAATCCATCCTTGGACTGTCATCATACGTATGAGCTGTTCGCCCGCGAGCGAATCGCATGCTATGGCAGCGCCCACGGACTCACCACGTCCTGAGCCTCAGCAACTGTGCAGCGATTCTTCCATGGCAGACTCCTTGTCATGAAGTAATGATCAATGCTAAAACCCCTGGGGCAGACCGGGGGGAAGTGTCACCTCTGCGGTTGTTTGGACCGTTGGCGAACAGTTCCTTCCTACTGTCAAAGGCACAATAATGGCAAGCGAAAACGATCAGGTCGAACGTGCTGTTCGCAGTTTGACAAGGGGATTCCCAGCAGATTCTAAGACATCCATCTAAATACCCAGTCTCTTCGAATTTTACTCGTCAGACAACCACACTCAAACGAGCCGTGCCCGGCTAGACATGCCTGTGACTGCCAGCGACCACATGTACCGCGATGATGATCCTCATCCGACAGACATCACACCAGACGCTACTGTGCCTTGAAAAAGGGCGGAGGTCCAGACGTCACGCTACCGGCAATACTGATCGACAGGGCTGGATAAAATGAAGCCTCTCCGGAAACCTGACGGGACCCTTGTTCAGCGAACAGACCACCTGAGAGGCGCTCGTAAACCTGTTCGCCTTTACTTGATGCTGAGCGGTCGGGTGCTATAAGGTCATTGCCCTGCAGTGGACAGCGTTACCCCCGACGTCAGAGTTCAGTGCATTCTAAACAGTGTGCCGTCAAAATACTAGCACCCCTAGACGATGGGATAGGATCTACACTCTAGACTGCCTAGTGGTTTCAATGCCCTGGCCCAAAATTTGCCACTAGGAGAACAACCCTTGCAGAAAAAATGCCCGATCTCTGAGGGACAACAGAGGAAATTCGACTGCAAAATACACCCTTCAGCGGATGCAAACGCCTCTGCTGGTGCTGGGACGATTTGAACAAAGCAGCGAACTGGAGATCCAGAGCAAATTCCGTTTACGGATGGATGTCTCCTTATCAAAAGCTATATAAACACTGTGTGTCCTGTCGATGCCTTATTACTCGTTGCCACTTCAATAATAGATCATTGGAAAGCACCGCTCCTCCAACCCGTAAGGGAAAAATCGTACGCGGCACACCCACCTCTCCATTGGAACTCCTTAGCGCCGTCGCTCATGCTCGCTTGTTGATAATTCGATTTAGTAGACAAAAACAACCACCAAACGCAAGATTTCCCAAACGCGACCGTAAACCTTAGTCCGAATTCATAGAAAAGACTCATGCCTTCGTTTCCAGATAATTGCCCCTCAACGCCTGCGATCTGGAGTAGAACCCATTTCTAGGCGGTCGAGAGAGGCGAGACTGGTCTGCTCCCTTCATTGATATCCGATGGTCCGTCGAAGACGTTTGCATGCTCGCCGCTCAATGCGAAGCTCGGAGGACGTTCGTTTTTCGAGAGACCAGTGGACTGAGAGCCGAATGGTTCCGGACTGTTCACCATGACGATTGTCGTATTTTGGCTACCGGATCCCCGTCGGGATGCTGTTTGGTCTTCGGGAGATACGGTTTCTTCGTTCTCTTCTGGTATGGGGGCGCAGTATTCTTTGAGTACTTTCTTCAGTTGTGGTCGGCGGATCGGTTTGGAGCTGAAGTACCAATTAGCATGAGTTGACGCTGTGCGGGTCACCAAGACTTACAGGAAATAATTCATGCCAGAGTCCATGCAATCCTTGATGTTGCACTCTTCAGCAAACGCTGTAAGCGCCACAATAGGTGCGTTGTAGCCAATCTCGCGGATCAAGCGTGTACTCTCCAGACCGTCCACATTAGGCATCTGCACATCCATGAAGATCAGATTGAACGGCCGGCTGTCGTGTCCCTCCATTGTCTCTCGTACTCTGTCCAATGCCTCCTGCCCGTCCTTTGCAACTGTCACATCGTAGATATCTTCAAGCTTCAGCATCCGGAGCACAACTTCTTGATTGACTTTGTTGTCTTCGGCGACTAAGACGCGGATCTTCTCTCCTCGTGTCGCTTCAGCGGTGATTCTCTCCATCGCTCCGGGTTGAGAACCTGGCGACTCCAAAGGTTGATTTGAGGCGAAGAAAGGCTGGCTGAGCCCAACCAAGCGTGGCTGGGGGTCTTTGCCCAGATTGTTGGGACTGGCAGGCGTATGTGAGCTCTCGGGCGGCGTCCCTGGTCCAGCATCCATGTGCTTGCTTTTGATGCTCGGCGTGCGCTGGCCGTCCTCGATCGATTGGCTTCTCCTGGCCACTCTGGCAAGGTCCACAGAAGAGCTCGCGGTGCTGTCTGCGCGCGACTGAAGATGCTTGAGTGGGATTTTCATGCTGAACGTGCTACCCTGGCCCACCTGGCTTCTGACGACCATGCTTCCTCTCATTAAACTCGCCAACTGAGAGCAAATGCTCAACCCAAGACCAGTTCCACCATACTTCTTGCTGAGGCCCAGATCACCTTGCACGAAAGGCTCAAATATCCTCTGTTGCAGGTTCTCTGGTATGCCGGGCCCGGTATCTTGCACTTCAAATTCGAAATATAGATGCTTTCCGGGAGGCGGGCTTGGAGCTCTATCGCTACTAGGAGCTCGTTGCCTGGAGAATCCTGCTGCATGTGGCCGATCTTTGGCGTTTATGGCGTTGGCGGTGTGGATTGTGCTTATGGCCAAAGACGCTTCAGAATTCTTGTGCTGACTGCTTTGTTGCTTGGATTGCCGAGATGCAAAAGAGCCTTTTCTAGAGGCTATATCAGGTATCTCAGGCAAGCATCGGATTGTGACTGTTACAGATCCTCCCTGTGGCGTAAATTTGAGGGCGTTGGAGACCAAATTGATCACGACCTGAAGAATGCGATGCTGATCACCCCAAAGAATCATGTCCTTGACACGGCCAGTGTTCAGCGGTCCCAAGTCTTGTGATTCTTCCCCATCCATCGACCGCACGCCTTCAAAGCAAATGCGGAGGTCGATTTGACTCTCTTTGGCCTGCTTGTCAAAAATGGCGAGGACTTGCGAACTTACATCACGCAACCGAAACTCTTTTTCGTCTAAGCTCAGATGCTGTCCGACCTGGTTCTTGCTGAACGTCAAGAGATCTGTTAGCAAGTTTAGGAGAAGGTCACCGCTCTTGTATATGATCCCGAGGCTCCGCTTCAGTCGTACAGGATCATCTTCCTGCATGCAGACGGCGCACATGCCCATAATGCCGTTGAGAGGTGTCTTCAGCTCGTGTGAGATATTCGCGATAAACAGCGTCTTGCTTTCATTTGCCGCCTCAGCCGCTCTTTTGCTGAGACTCAACTCTGCCGTTCGCTGTTGTACTTTCTCCTCAAGCCTTTCGTACTGCATCATCAACTCATCGCTCATCTCGTTGAAAGTTGATGTGAGATCCGTTAGCTCGTCTTTGATGCAAGACTTCCGCTCCGTCACCTTGCCCGGTATTTTGAAAGCTCGCTTTCGTCGCGCGTCGCGCTTAGCTTCGCGCTCCTCTTCTTTCCGCCTTCGCCATTGCGAGATAGGATTTCTGAGACCTTCTTTGCTCGCAAGCACAGGATCCACAATCGTGACGTCTCCGTTGGCTTCATACTCGTCATTTACTCCGTCTTGCGCCGAGTCGAAAGACGCCAAGCTCGTTCTACTCGGTGTAGTACCAGGCGGCTCGATCGATTTCGCAGTGGCTGCTCGCAAACGCCTGATTGGTAGGCTGAAGAAGTGGGCCAGCGGGAAAGCGATAATGGCCATCAAAGCTGCAGTTGCGAAGACGCAAGCAAGCAACACGTCTCGCAATCGATTGATAGGCTTCCAGACTTCGCTCCTGGTCTGCTCCACCAAAATGACCCAATCTACAAGATCGCTCTGAGGCATCGCATAGCCTACCGACACTTGCTTGTGATCTTCGTTATGGGTTTTAATCAGTGAATCAGATTTGTCTGCATGCGAGTGCTTTTTAGTGATCGCGTCCACAACTGCAGGGTACCTCTTGGCTTTGAATGGTGGGTTTGCTGAGCCCACAACGTGATTTGGATGTCGCGTCGAGTCGGAGGTGTTCAGAGGCACAACATATCGAACCTCGAAGTCCTCTTCGGTGTCGTTGACAGACTCCTCCCCGTAGAGAATACCCTTTGGAAACGTGTTCGTATTAGAGGCTGGTCCAACAAGTAAAGTCTGGCCTGTATCACCAAGGCCTTCGGTTGCGTCCAAGACATTGAGCATTAAACGCGCGTCCATGAGGACGGTGATCCATCCCAAGATGTCAGCGGCGCTGGTGTTGTTTATTACTGGCAAGGTGAGGGAGACAATCGAGAGGCTGTCGTTGACAGGGTAAGGTCCGAGAAGGAGTCCGTTATCAGGTCTAATTGTTCGGCCGTTGAATGTAGCGATGGTCGTGTTGAATGTGGAGTTGTAGTATACTTGACTAAATGTCAAGTTTGGATACAGGGCCGGTGGGAATCCACAGTCGTTTCCACCCCACCCGCCGAATACTGGCAACGAGCCGTTCGGGCAGGCGTAGGGAAGGAAGGTCTGACCAGCCAGGCTATCTGCTGTTGCGTTCAAGACGGGATTGATACCTGCGGGCCCACTCGCATCACGCGCATAGACTTTTGATTGAAGTAACAGCGCCTGGCCTACTGATCCACTTCCACCGATGGCAGCATCTAGGTCAGCCTGAGCTTTAACCCAGTTGGCTTCGGAGTTGTTGCTGTCCCGGTCATATCGGCCAAGTGCGCTTTGGAGGACTACTCTGTTCGTTACGAAATTGGCTGAAGTCTGCATAAGGTTTAGGTTGCTCGCCAGCTGCGCGGCCTTTAGCGAGGCTGTGAGGGAGAGTCGCGAGCTTCGAATGTCGAGGACGAAGTTGTGGTTCGAGATCCAGGTAGCGACTGCAAGGACGGCCATGCCAATGAGGGAAGAAGTCAGGATCAGCAGCCCAAGCTGCGAGCGGATCGAGAGACGCATCCTGGGGACGAGTGGCGACCTCGAGGCTGCTCCGAAACGACGAACTGGTCCTGATTGACAGCTTGTAGGCTGTGTCTTCCGCTCGCCGGTCTCGGGTATCAACTCCAATCCCAGCTCCGGCTCTCGACAGCCGCAGAGGCCGATGAGTTGGAGTGTTGACCGCAGTGCGCTCCAGCTCTAGGTGCGAGTCCCATGCCCGGCGTCTCGTGGAAAGCGAGCGTGGTGTCTCATGTACGAGGATGGGGAGCGAAGAGGATCAGCAAGTAGAGGAGCTGCGATCATGCATGTGCAGGCCACGGTGCGGGTCTGTACGGTTCCGGTCAATGTTCGAGTTACCCACTCGACCGTTAGGTGGTGGTGCTGTTGCGGTTTAGGTTGTTCGTAGCGGTAGGTGGAGAGGCGGAAGAATGAGCTCTACCAGCGGTCCTTGATGCTCTTGGCCGGGACTAGTGTGTCCTACCTCCTAACGTTGTGCGCAGCCTTTGCGGTGCTCTGCAGCGCGATTACGCGAGACTAGGCATACCGGGGGTGGTCGCGTTGGACCACGCCTACGCGGTCTGGAATGTCGGCTTACGATCTAGAAGATTGCCGATCGGACTTAAGCGACCACCTATGCACGGGACTGCCTGTGAACGGTGAAACACGTGCCCAAGGCATAATTCACGATGCAATCACAGTACGGGGCATGGCGAATGAGACTGAGGTGTGGTGCGCGAATCGAAATGTCTTCCTGAGCTGCCCTCCAGAGGCCTCCGAAACGCTTGGCGAGAACAGTGCGGTTGCTCAAGGTTGAATGTGAATAGACTAGCGCCATTGAAAAGCCAATTCCTCTCCGCAGTGGAGCCGCGACAGCGGGGACGTTTAACCTTGCCTTTCCTCTACGCGCGCCTGTCGCTTCTGCCCGTGGTTGTCACTCTATTCAGATGAAAATGTGCACGCCAGTGCTATCGTCTGACCCATTCTTCTGGTGGTTGAATGTGGGCACGGCTTGCGCAAGAACACCGAATCTTTGCCCCAACGCCACCAATCCGTCCGGACGGTGCCTGCATCATCTGAAGTCCACCCGGACAATTTTTCTTTGTCTGGATCTTGCCGGGCACGTCTCCGATACCCGTCGCCGACACCATCCATGGCAGACCACAGTTCATGGAGACACGTCTGGACGAAGCGAGCTCAGCCGCTTGCGCGACTTCACAACTACGCGACGAACTCCCGTATGATAGTAGATGCAGCCTGGCATTCAGACACAAAAGACTGTGCCTGTGCACATCTGCCGATAGTGCATCAAACACCTGCATAAGCGCTCTTGCCACCCAATCATCATTTTCGCCACCCTTCGTTACGTCTGAATCATCAACCTGACACACATGGTATGCCTCGAAGCCGGATACGCACCGATGAAACCCCATGCGGCCTTTCAGCTTCCTTCGCCAGACGGCCATACATATAGCTGGCTTCGTGCCACCTTCGTGTATTTGGCGTGTAATTTTCGCGATCGAAATGCTTCATGTATCTTTCACTGCCTCTGCGATTGATGCACGACTTCAACTACGGTAAGTCGCTGGCCAGTCATGAGCTGACTGCGCCAGCGTGGTCTGGCATGGTAGGATAGATGTGACCTGCAAAGATAATGGTCTATCATGACCTCCCATATCAAGTTCCCCGTCGCTTGTACTCTTCCTCATTTCTCACGCTCCTGCCATCGCTGAGATTTGCGGCACCTTCGCAATAATCCAGTTTTTCCAAAGACCATCAGGCTCAGTGCGCAGCAAGCATGCACAGCTCACCAACAAGAACAAAGCCTGGTACAATGGGGTTCGGGCCCTGCAATTCGTTCTCTAGCGTTTCAACAGCAGCAGCGGCCTCTCTTAGGCCGGCCGACACTGGCGCAAGTGGCGGAAGCAAACTGCTTTTTGGCGAAATCGACACCGGATCTGAACAATGTATTCTTAGACCATGACTTCTTCATGGTCGACGTCGCTGACATTGCCACCAGCTCTCGAGAACTATGCTTCCATATGCGACTTTGTACAATGTGAAAGCAGCACGTTTCTAAGATTCTGGCTTGACAATACGTGTCGCGAAACCTTCCTGTCCTTTCTACCTAAAGAGGACTTGCAGGCTTTCCGCCTGACGTGCAACGGGATCAGTACTCGAGCAGCTCCAGCGCTGTTCCGTGACCTGCACATCACCTTTCGAACGAACACTTTCACCAAACCGGCAAAGATGGCTGCGCTGGATTGTATTGGCCACCATGCTAGAAAGCTGAGCTTCAAATTCCCACAGACAGCGGAATCAACATTACCTCCTCTCATTGATCCCAATACTGGCACCGAGATGGCCTTTACGTACATACCACGAGTTGAGCGATCGAATACCGAGAATCCGAAGTACGGCGATCCTGCGACTACTGAGACTTTGACAAGGCAGTATCCAGCTCTCTTCCACGCATCGACCAACGCCTCTGCATTCGTTCGAGCGCTTTCCGCCCTTCCCAATTTAGAACATTTGGCCATAAATTGCCCAGGCTACGGCTCTCGGACGAAGGGCGCTCGGAACACGGTCGACTTCGCACTGATGTCGTTACGCTTTGCGGTCGAGCGCATCAATTGTCGCGCTCTCCGAGGTCTGTCTTTGTCGTCTATGGAGCCTAACGCACTGCAGTACCTGATGCCTCATGCTGGATATGGAACCACACCGGCATCCACAAGAGTCTGGTCACGGATTAAGCATCTTACGCTTCGGCTGATGACCCAGAGAGACCGCAAAGAGCAAGTGATGCTTGACCGCTACCTCCGAGGCTTTCACGAGGGGCTCATTACGCTCAATATTCTCTGGGAGGGCCAGAGAGGGCCATTCCCGCTCACCGGCTTGCCATACGCTGCAGTGATCAAGACAAGGGCGGACCGCATAAGATACAAAGACCGAACAGCGGTCCAACCGTCCATACGATTCGCAAGATTGAAGCAACTCAGTGTCTGCAACGCGCAGGCGTCGGCGGCAGAGATAAACGCCTTACTCAGATCGAACAGCGAAAGTCTTCAAGAGGTTGAATTGCAAGACGTAGAGCTCACGCAAGGCGAGTGGCAGGCTGTCTTCGCAACAAATGGGCCCCGACCTCATGTCAAACCAAAGGCGCCTGCTCGGAAGACACCAATCACTCCAGCTAATCAATTAATCGCTGTCAAACCTTTGCCTGCGCTTCCGCTGCACAGTCCAAGGAATGTGCCACGTCCGGTGGGTCCCACACCTGTTCCCGATCGCTGCGAGGTCCACCAAGGATATCACATGGAGAACGCAGGAAGCAGCAGGAAGCGCAGAAGTGGCACTTCGAGGTGCGAGTCTTATTTCAAGAAAGTTTTGAGCAGCTTCGTGACGTGGAGGTAGTCGATCGCGGCATCACTGTGTTGCCGTGATTCTAGCGATGTGTAGTGAGATGCTCAGGGAGGCGCATTCGGGTTGTTATTGAGCGACAGCGGGGATATGCTGTCACGCTTGGTCATTGGTCTTGCAGGACAAGCCGAGGGCCGGAATGCGTATTGTTCGACTCATTCTTCGTTACTGCCGACGACGGTTACGAGTCCTAGGCGAATAGCGCAATACTGAAAATAATTCATGGTACTTGTGCCTACATCCGCTCTTCTATCTCTTTGGCTGTTGCGCAAATACCCAGAACAATAACATGCCTGTTCGAAAGGTGTCCAGGAGTTGCAGAAGGAATGCAGGCTAACAGAAAGCAAACAAACCCTGGCTGCATTCTTTAATGTACGGTTTTCCGCTTGTTGACCGATTGACAATTTTTCTCTCTTCCGGAGACCAACTAATTGATTTACGTGGCAATGGTGAAAGAACGCAGATCTGTCAACTCAGGCAGTAGTCCTGCAAGCACGCGCAAGCGCACTCTCCCGCCACCGAGAGCTGCGGATGCATCTGGCCTATCTCTTCCGAAGCGCGTCACTCGTACAGCGTCCCCAGCGAAAGATGAAAGACATATCAGCTGGAAGCGACGTCTTGAGCAGGGACCTACGCCTGCACATGCAAACCACCGGCATCAGAGTCCCGCGAGGTCAGCAATGGCGGAACGCAGATTTGCCATTGACAGCGATGAAGACGAAAAAATGTACACGAGAGACATAGGAGATCCTGGGAGGTTCAATATGGGATGCGATGTTGAAGATAGTGACGAATCTCTGCCTAGCAGAAACATGTCGCCGGCAAGGACATATACGCAAGGCGATCCGCCACTTGGATCGCCATACCCGGATTATGCCTACGCATCAGACTCGTCAAGCGATGTTGAAGCAGCCAATACCCACAGACACAGTCAGGTTGGAAACAAAAGCTACCACACAACATTGCCAAAGCGACCGGAGAGGCTGATGGCAGAATCTCAAGACCTGACCGTTTGCCAGACCATGGACACTCTGAAGCAGATGATACAGCAGTACGCAGAGGGTTTTCCCGATTTGTCAGGAGCCAGTGATCCACTCAGTCATCTTCTCCAGCCGCAGCATGCAGAGACCATCAGTTACGTCGGTTGCCTGGCGTTTGGTGGGCCGGATGGAATTGACTCCTGGAAACAATTACTCCAAAGTAGCGGCACTCACAAGGCCGTAATATTCGGCATGATCGCCAGAGCTCTAAAAGAACATGTCTTCGGTGCTCTGTGGTTCGGGGCGACACCGCAACAGGAGAGAGAACTGAATAAGATACAAGAAGATCTTCTCGACAAGGATGGTAAGGACATTGCGCCGCATTGACCCACCACCTCGAAGGTAGAGCTAACGAAGTCCAGGTTTCCAACGAACGCAAGCTAGGGCGGAGATGTGTCAAGATTACGTTTCCCAGATCGACAAAGAATCCAATGATCAGCTAGCGAAGGCGAAAGCCAAGCTTCTATTGCAATTACAACAGCTTCTGCTGCCGATTGTCTCAGTCCCACGAGGAAATAAAAGGGATAGTACCGACATGAGACTCAACGACCTCGCTGCTATAATCACATTAGCTGCGGATCTGAGCAGGTGGATGCGTCAACTGGACGAAGTGGTCTACTACTGGCCTCCGACTTTCAAGGACGAAGAGTTCGAACCCGGTCGCATGGAATGCGTCAACCTCCAGCAAATGCTGGACGAGAGCCCCTACCAGAAACTAGACATCCAAGGCCGTATACGGCCTCGGCTCCAGCCGGGACAGGAGCATCGCAACGAGGCGATCGTGCGGGTCGTCTGCTTCCCAGGTCTGGTCGCGTATCGGCAAGGCGGTGGCGAGCTCGGGGAGAAGCTTCTCGCTGAGCAGGACCGTCGGCGAGGGAACGCGAACGTGCCCCACGATGTGCAGATTGCGCGGGCACGGTCTCGTGATAGTGTGAGCGTGGATGATGGCTATCGGACCAAACTCATCTGCAAGGCTGTTGTGCATCTTACTTGGGGTAAGCAAAGGCTCTTGACTAGGGAGGCGGGTACTTCAGCTCATCTGGACGCTATGAGGGACCATAGTAACAAGTATTTAGAGGATCGCAAAGGGTTTAAGGAGCTGTGGGATATCTTTTGCGAGCGGCTGATATCTGGTTGACTTTTTGTCAGAGTAATATCTGGTAGTTTCTATTGATTGTTCGTAATTGAGATGTTCTATTCCAAACAGAAGCTCAGACGTCATGGAAGCTAGGTTTGAGTGATCAAGTATCAAGACATTGACGTTTCGGGATGTTGTTGCTGGCAATCTGCGATTCCAGACGGTGGCATGAGGACTAAAAATGCGTTGTTGTAGGACAGACAGTCTCACCCCTCTGCCCTCGGGCGTCTCTTGCCCGCGGCTTAGGCGCCCATCCCAATTAGGAAGGTACTTACTCTATAGGAACTCAACCGACGTCTCTTGGATCCTTTGGTTCTGACGGATAGCTGTATGCATTGAAAGCTAGCTAGCCACCTTACGTGTCTTGTATGAGAACGCATACCGTATCCGTTTGATATCATCCCCACCGAAACCCATTATCATCTCTCGACATGGCATCCACATTCGACGTTCAAGCTGTCAGACAGCATTTCCCAGCATTATCGCAGAAACAAGTATATTTCGACAATGCCGGCGGAAGTCAGGTTCTCAAAGAAGTTGTGGATGCGTAAGATAGACACTTTGCCACGTCTCATGAAGCGTACTGAACCTTTTTCCCAGAATCGCCGCCTACCTTCTCAACAACAATGTTCAACTGGGCGCCAGCTACCCAGTAGGACAAGCTAGCACCAAGATCTTCGCTGGAGGTTGCGAAGCTGTGGCCGAGTACATCAATGCCTCGCCTACGGAAGTGGTCCTGGGGCCCTCTACGACCCAGCTCTTCCGAAACCTCTCCATGTCGTTAATCGATTACATCACACCGGACTCCGAACTCATCTGTTCGAAGCTTGACCACGAAGCGAATATCGCCTCATGGGTAGAACTGGCCAGGGTGAAGGGCTGTACGCTGAAATGGTGGGACTCGCCTTCCAAGACCAATCCGCAGCTGGATTGCGACCGGCTGCGGAGCCTGATGACCCCCAAAACGAAGCTCGTAACTTGCACCCACACGAGTAACATTCTGGGTACAATCAGCGACATCAAAGCCATCTCAAAGACTGTGCACGAAGTCCCTGGAGCCCTACTCTGCGTGGACGCAGTAGCCTACGCTCCGCACCGGGCAGTTGACGTCAAAGACCTAGGAGTGGACTTCTACTCTTTCTCATGGTACAAGGTCTACGGCCCGCATATCGCCTGTCTGTACGCTTCGACGAACGCCCAGAAGCACATGCATACGCTCGGGCACTTCTTCAAGCCCACAGACACCTTGGAGAACTTACTTGGACTGGCAGCGGCAAACTACGAATTGACCGCCAGTATTCCTGAAGTGTGTAAATACCTGCAGACTATGCCGTGGGGACAGATAGCGGAGTATGAGGAGAGGTTGCAGAAGATACTCATAGACTATCTGGTGAGCAAGCCGGACACGTACCAGATCCGAGGCGAGCCGGTAGCAGACAGCGCGAAGAGGGTGCCCGTGATCAGCTTCACGGTCAAAGGCCGCAGTAGTAGGGAAGTCGTCGAGGCGATTGAGGCGAAGAGTAATTATGGCTGTAGATGGGGGGCTTTCTACTCCAACAGACTGGCTGAAGATGTGATGGGCTTGGATCCTGTGGATGGGGTGGTCAGAGTGAGCTTGTTACACTACAATACTGGTAAGTCCAGCGCATCATACCTACACTCTGGCAGTGGCTCATTGTACTAATCGATTTCGCAGAGGACGAGGTGAAGGGATATGTGAAAGTGCTCGATGAAGTCGTGAGCTCATGAGAAGTATCTGGAATGCTAACTACATGTGAAGCGGAGCTTCTGAGGGAAGCTGCCAAGTGAAGCCGCTCCTTCTCCAGAGTGAAAGTCTGATACCGCAGAGCAGAGCTGTATCACAGTGAGGTGACGTCGCCCCGCTGAAGAAGAGAGTAATCGCCTCTCGGCCGTTCATACCGTACAAATCAAAGCAAGCATCGCCGCCATTGCTGTTTCACCCAGCGAAGCCACTGAAATTTCTGTGGAGCTCCAGCTGCTCCAGCTCTTCCTTCGTTGGCCTTTTGCCTTCCCCCGTGCCACGCATTGGTGGCTGTCCTGGTACCCTCACCATCTTGAACCTGTGTCGCTGCCTCTTCGAATTGGGCGGATCTAGCATCTCGAAATTGACAATCGTATACAACCCGTCGTACCTAAAGCCTTTCTCAGGTGCATATTCATTTTTCAGATTGTGCGATCGTATGAGTCGAATTGGCTTCCCAGACTCCTTGCTCTCGATTAGTCGGGATGTGCCCTCCGTGACCGAACCATCGTTACTATCCGTCCCGCAATAGTACACTATGTCACCCTCATCGATGTTTGGGTACGGTTGGTTGTCCGGCGCAAGCCCGCCCGCGATAACGCATGAAAAGGCACCGTGGCCCTTCTTACCATGGATGCCCTGCTGCGACTGTCCATGCGCTCCGTCACGTAGCAAGCAGAGCTGGAGAGGCCACCACTGACCATTGACGATCGATTCGTTGCCGTGATGATCACAAGACACACGATTGACGGCATTCCAATCGATCGTAGTAGCCCTTCCTTCTGCATGCCTAGTTGCTGCCCTTCCGGCTTCAAGGCCCCAAAAAATATTCGTCTCGAAGTTCTTGTTGCGCCATTTGTTGTATAACTCCCTCGCGTCGGCTTGCAACCATTCGGGATACGGGACTCCCGCCATATGTTCGGGGTCGAAGATCTGTTGGAGGCCATCCTGCTTATGTAGTACGCGATTATCCCGAAGCAGCTGCCCCGTCACTTGCATAAAGGGTGCCTTGTGGAGATAGCGAGACAGCGTCTCAAATTGGCTTCGGAGACCAGCAACGTTTCCACTGCCTCTATGCAATTTCGCCTTGTTGATAGCATCTTTGATCCCAGCTATAACACCGGATTCGAATGTTGTACCGCGAACACGCCCACCACTTGGCTTAAGAGCTTGATACCATTCAGGTGGCTCTGTGCTCAGCGCAGTCAAGTTCTCGCTCTCGCCCGGACGGTTATTGCTGTTCCTTCTGCTGCCGCTGTCGATGTTGTTGCTGTCAATGGACTTCTTTGGAATCCGCCCTAGGCTGGAAACCCCATTGACGGTAGTCGTTCCGCCTGTGGACTGTGGCACACTGGCTGCGCTCGTCTTCCTTGGCTTCGATGTAGTGGCACCTCTCTCGTCGCCAAACACACTATGCCGCTTGTGCGCTGCGGGTGCTGCTCGAGAGGGCTCTCCGTTATCGGTGCTAGATCCCTGGTCGGTGTCAGGTCTCGACTTTGTAATGTTGTTCGATCGGGTGCTGTCGCTGTCTGCCCTTGGGGCGACCTCAGAAAGTCGGCTCTTCCTTGCTTCCCAACCTGCTAAAGCATCCTTTTCTTTCGCTGTCTCCTTGGTTGCGTCAGCGGCATGGACTGCTGAGAGACTGTTGGCGCGCGACGAAGCCTTGCTCGTGGATCTAGATGGACCATCATCTTCACTTGTGGCGATGGGTTGCTGTGGCCTTGGCTTAGCCACGGCTTCCGATTTCGATGATCGTACGAGTTGCGGTTTCTTGGCGACTGTAGATTCAGCTTGTTTATCGGCTGCCTCTCGCTCAAGGCGTTCGCGCTTCTCTTTTGCAAGCCTCGCATATTCCGCTCTAATCTCAGGCCTGAACCTCTCCGAGTGCGCTTCTATCTGCGCATCGACCTCTCTTTGATGCGCAGCCTGATGTGCGTCTTGCTCCTCTGGAGTCATTTTGGATCCCTCGTTTCCCATGTTGACAGCTTCCAGTAGAAGTGATTTACTCAATAAATAAGTAAGCTAGGCTCACAAAGGTGAACGCCGGACGACCTCAATTTGCGAGGTAGCAAACTCGATTCTAATTGATGGAGTCACCAATGCCCTTGTCACGGCGCAAATAGTTTTTGTGTTCTTCAGGTTTGCCAATCTTGTAGAGACTCCACTTGCTTGCTGTTGATAAAGGCAAGCGTAAATGTCTAAGAAAATTAGTAAGAAGACTGGCAATGCAACGTAGCAAATATCAAAAAGCCACACATCACATTAGTGGAAGCAGACACGTGCTTTGTGTGGTTAAGAGCTGGATGATTTGTGTCTTACAGAACGGTGAGTCCTACTTACCATGCTTGTAGCCTAGCATCGCTAACAAGGCAATGTCTCACTCTGAACATTCGTGTTGCCAAACTATTCAGTAGATACCGGAATGTGGCTGATGGTCTAGTTGACTTCACGGTCCACGGTATGATTGATATACCAGTATGTAACAGTAAGGTGTTGTTGAACAGGTGAAGCTTCAAGGGAGAGTGCAGTGAGCTCTAGGGCTTTGTTTGAGTAAGCACGCTAGCAACCTGTATGTGGCAGGCGCACTCTCTCACCCTCACAGTCGCACTTTCCTTCAGCATCCTCACTTATCCATCGGCACGGAATCCACTGCCTAATCTTTATCCAGGATCCAGCGGATGCAAGATGGAAGACGCATCAGCATGCTCGCTCGTGCGACGTTTCGGCATCACCCTCTTACCACCTTGAGCGCCGTACCCCTTCCACGTTTTCAGAGCCCGACAATCCCTGCTTCAAAATGCCTTCACATCCATGCCTTGCCTATGCGGCCACGAGTCTCCCGTCAAAGACCGGTAGCATGCAACACACTCCATGCCCAGCGCCGGATGCTGTCAGTGGACAGCGTCATCACGGTCCTTACGCCTCCTGCGCTCTTCCTTGGGCTACTCATCGGACTGTGGACATACAAATGCGTGATGACAGTGATTTTCCAAGAGAAATTTATCTACATGCCATACATGCCTCCCTTTGCCCGGAGTGAGAAGATCGAAGACTACGAAGCCAGCTGTAAGCCGGTAAAATGGGTAGAGGAGAGGATAAGAAGTCTGGATGGGACGAAGATAAGCTTGGTCATCGGGAAAATGATGGAAGACGAGAACTCTCCTAGGCAACATGCGCCCCTGGAACAGCCCACGCAGAACGTAAAACGGAAGGAGGTCATTGTGTGTTACTTTCAGGGCAATGGTTCATCCACCCCACCTCGCCTTCCGCTGCTGTCTCGAGTGCTGAAGCTGCTACACGCTGCAAAGCAGCCCGATGTACGATATACGCTCGTCGCATTATCCTACAGAGGCTTTTGGAACTCTTCGGGCAAGCCAACTGAACCGGGCATCCAGCTAGATGCGCAAGCCTTGCTCAACCACCTTGAGACTGTATACGGTCCAAAGCCCGGCGCTGATGTTGAAGTCATTCTTTGGGGCCAGAGTGTCGGTGCTGGCGTTGCTGCCACTACTGCTGCGACGTACCTCACCCAACAACGTCGGACAGGTGGAAACCCCATCCTTCCGGTTGCCGGTCTGATCATGGAGACGCCTTTTACGTCCATCAAGAGGATGCTGTTCGCGCTCTATCCGCAGAAATGGCTGCCATACCAGTATCTCCACCCTTTCCTGCGCAATCACTGGGACAACGAAATCGCGTTACGACGTTTGGCAGGGGTGGAAGCTGAAAGGAGGCCACCGATTTTATTCCTTCCCGCTACAAGAGATGAGGTGGTGCCACCAAGCGAAGTGGAAAAGCTGAAAGATGCTTGTTCCACACTGGGGCTCCAACATGAGAGCAAAGGAATCATAGGCGCTTTACATACGGAGGCTACGACTCGGAGAGAAGGCCAGGAAGCAGTAGCAAAGTTTATAGAGAAAGTAGCAGGTTCATGAAGTCACATTTTCGCAATGAAGAAGGCCTCGTAGTAGTAGCAGGAAATTGCTTTCGGCTGTAATCACAGTAACGAAGAACAGAGTACGTTTTGTCCTGTTGGCGGCCTCGTTTCACGCAGGAGAAAAGATAATGTTTCGTTGATTAGACCTGCTCAGGCGTTTAATCAAGAAATTCTCGAAAATCCATCGTGGCTGACGTGCATGATGATACAATCAGGGTCCGTCCGATAAGCGAAACCTTTAGCGCGGGCGATCTAATCACCCCACTGCCGAGCGACATGTCTGCCCGTCCCATTGACTCAGAAAAATATCGCCTCGACTTCCGCGAGTCGTTCGCAACTCCATTCCTTACAACAGCACCACCTGCATCATGTCGGACGGCCACGGTGGTGTCGCTGAACACCTCCCACCTTTCCTCGCCGCCATCGATGTCTCCCACTACGCCTCATCCAAGCAGATCCTCTCCACCCGCGAACTCGCCCACGCCGGTGCACTTTTCGCCGCGGTCGACTCTGCGTCCCTCGACCACGCTCTGCTGCTGCTTAAGGATACTGTAGGCCGTTATGCCGTCTACCTCGACGTATCGTCCCTGTCCAAGGTGCAGGATGTGGTGGACCTTCTTGACGCCGGTGCCGCGAAGGTTATAGTCAGTTCTGGTCAAGTACCGGAAATCAAGGCCATTCCCAACCTGGACGCAAGCAGGATCATTTACCTGCCAACTGTCAGCTCCAAGGATGCCGAAGAGCAGCTTCAGGGAACCGGATTTGGTCTGTACCTCCGCAACGTCGAGAGCGCGGGCAAAGTAGGCTCCACACTTTCCGCACTGGGTAAGGCACGGCCGCCAGTGTACGTGAGCAAAGAGAGCGTGACGGAAAATGATGCGGTGGAGCTGTATAAGCAGCAAGCTGTGCCCATCATTGCTTCAAAGCAACTCACGGTCAACGCCGAGGCCAAAGAAGGAGAGATCAGAATAGCCAACCTTCTGCTGGCAAACGTCACGAGCGACAGAAGCGACGGGTTATTCACGACGCTGGTGGTTGATGAACGAGGTGTGGCACTCGGATTGGTTTACAGCAACGCCGAAAGCGTCGGTGAGTCAATGAGATGTGGGCGGGGAGTCTACTGGAGTCGCAAGCGGGGTCTGTGGAGGAAGGGTGACACGAGCGGCGATTGGCAGCAATTGGTGCGCATAGACACGGACTGCGACAACGACTGCCTTCGCTTCGTCGTTCGTCAGCAAGGCAAAGGGTTCTGCCACCTTCAAACCGCAACGTGCTGGGGTGAATATAGTGGTCTCTCGAAACTTCAGAAGACTCTGCAAAGTCGAAAGAGGTCTGCGCCAGAGGGCTCTTATACCGCAAGACTCTTCAACGACAGCAAGATGTTGAATGCAAAGATCATGGAGGAAGCATCTGAGCTTTGCGAGGCAAACAGCAAAGAGGAGATCGCAGCCGAAGCAGCGGACGTGCTATACTTTGCATTAACAAGAGCAGTGGCTGCCGACGTGAGCTTAGAGGACATCGAGAGGAACCTGGACGCCAAGAGTATCAAGGTCAAGAGAAGAAAGGGGGATGCAAAGGGTCCATACGCTGAGAAGTTTGGCGTTGCTGCACCGGCCACCACAAATGGAGAACTTCCACGAAAGGAAGAAGTTAAGGAGGCCGAGAGTCAGCCCAAGGCTGCCTCAGACCCTGCGGGCAAGTCGAGCGATGGCAAGATCCAGATGCGTCGCTATGTGACAGCCAACGAGAAGTCCGAGACTGTCCAGGAAGCTCTGAAGCGACCGAGTCAGCGAAGTACGGACAAGATCATGAACATCGTCCACCCTATCATCAAGGACGTTCGTGAGGGCGGAGACAAGTCATTGCTATCATACACGCACAAGTTCGAGAAGGCCACCTCGCTCTCTTCGCCGGTGCTGAAGGCTCCTTTCCCTGCCAACCTGATGCAGTTGCCGCAGGAGACAATCGAGGCTATCGATATTTCTTTCGAGAACATCCGAAAGTTCCATGCTGCACAGCGCGAGGAGAAGAGTCTTGAGGTAGAGACCATGCCAGGCGTCGTATGTTCCCGATTCGCACGCCCGATTGAGAGAGTAGGTCTGTACGTCCCAGGAGGCACGGCTGTCCTGCCCTCCACTGCACTGATGCTAGGCGTGCCGGCTATGGTCGCCGGCTGCAAGACCATTGTCCTCGCTTCTCCGCCTCGCTCAGATGGAAGCATCACGCCTGAGATTGTGTACGTGGCCCACAAGGTCGGCGCCGAGAGCATCGTCATGGCCGGCGGTGCTCAAGCGGTAGCAGCCATGGCTTATGGTACCGAGGGCGTGAGCAAGGTCGACAAGATCCTAGGCCCTGGCAACCAGTTCGTCACAGCTGCCAAGATGATCGTCGCGAACGACACCTCTGCCAACGTCGCCATCGACATGCCTGCAGGTCCCTCCGAGGTCCTCGTCATCTGCGACAAGTCCTCCAACCCAGCCTTCGTCGCCAGCGACCTGCTAAGCCAGGCTGAGCACGGCGTCGATTCCCAGGTCGTCTGCATCGCCGTCGGCATGAGCGACGCGGAAGTCCAGAGCATTGAGGACGAGCTGCACAAGCAGGCCATGCAGCTCCCGCGCGTGGACATGGTCCGCGGCGCGATCGAGCACAGCGTCACGCTCGTCACGCAGACGCTGGAAGAAGCCATGGACCTCTCGAACGAGTACGCCCCGGAGCACCTTATCCTGCAGCTGGAAGACCCGATCAAGGCCCGGGAAATGGTCACGAATGCGGGTTCCGTCTTCTGTGGGCAGTGGACCCCCGAAAGCGTGGGTGACTACTCCGCCGGTGTCAACCATTCGCTGCCGACGTACGGGTACGCGAAGCAGTACTCTGGTGTCAACTTGGGGAGCTACATCAAGCATATTACTTCTTCGAACCTGACCGCTGAAGGGCTGAAGAATGTGGGTAAGGCGGTGATGCAGTTGGCGGGTGTTGAGGCGTTGGATGCGCATAAGCGGGCTGTGGAGATTAGGTTGAATTGGATGAAGGAGAATGGGTTGTAAAGGGGTGAGCTCTATAAGCTCGTTGATAGACAACCTGGCGTGTATGGAGATGTAGAGAGATGTAGTAGACGAGTCTAATGAGTAGAATTGTGTTGATTATCTCCAAGCTCTCTAGCCCTTTTTATTTTTTTTTATTTTTGATATATATATATCCATCATCATGACCATTTGTACATAGCAAACATCTCCAACCCCCCAACCCCCGCATCACCTACAACTCCGGCCTCTTCCACGCCTCCCGCCGGATCTTCATCAGATTACTCTGCTTATGCGGGAAACTAACCTCCTTCTCCTTAAAGAACCCGACCTCCTCACAATACTTCCTCAACTTGACATTATCCACCCGGGGTTCCAACATAGCCACGCTCGTCCGCAGATCCGCCAACCAACAATAATGCACCAAAGCGCTCAACCACACCTTCACGCGGTGCGGGCCCCGGAACTCCTGCTCGCCGACCAGGACGTGGATGCCGCGGTCCCAGTCCCCGACGTAGTCGAGATGGCTCGACAGCTTGTCCTCCTTGACCCAGTAGATCTCGAAGTAGCCGAAGGGCTTGCCGTCGAAGCAGCCGATGACGGGAAAGGAGTGTTTGGAGGTGAGGTTCGCCTTGAGGAACTCGCGCTGGTGCTCGAGGGGTCCGTCTTCGCCCCAGCTGTAGGCGACGCGGGGATCGTTCATCCATTTGTGCAGGAGCTCGGCGTCGCAGGTTTGTACGGTGCCGGTTTCCATCTCGGCGCCTTGGTGGCGGTCTTGGAGGGTGAGGTTGTTGCCGAGGCTGGAGATGGTCGCGTCGGAGATGCTGGTGTTGGCTGAGCGGAGGCTGTCGCGGGTCTGTTGGGAGAGGTTCGGGTCGGCGGACACGGCGGCTTGGGGTCCGCGGTGCATGATTGGGTTCGGGCTTAGGGAGGCCACGCGGAAGCTGAGGTACTGGCCTAGGCTGGGGATGTAGCGGGTGTAGAAGGTTTCGCCTTGCCGTGGGGGTTTGGGCCGGATGGGGTGGCGTTTGCCGTTCGTCGTGGTGTATTGCAGCGGAGGTGGTGGGTAGAACGTGGGCAGATGGGAGCCTGATGAGAAGGGGCCCGGAGGAGTGTCAGCCCGTGCGAGGTGAGGTGCAACCCCTTGTGCAGCATGGCGGGAACCGCTCTCGCCCTCCCGCATAGAAAGACTGCTGCCGGCCCTGGTGGGACTTGTGGGCCGGCTGGAGGCAGGGCTGAGGGCGGGATAGGGCGAGTTCGTCTGCTGGGCCGGGGAGAGAGTGAAGAGGTAAGTCCGGGCGTCCATCTGCCAGAAGCTACGCTGCGAGACGAACATCTTGCCCCATCCTTCACCCGTGCCGGCATCTTCTGGTTCCAAGCCGACGCTGGAATCTTCCGAGGCTATCAAGCCCATGCGCTCCAGCTTAGGCAGGAGATGCTTGCCTTTGAAGATGCCCTCCCGGTTGATGTTGACTCTCCACTCGCCCTGCGGCCGTCCTGCTTCCGGGGTGAGCTTGCTCGAATCATTGGTGAGGTACGGCGACGGCTGAGCCTGGTGGAAGTACCACCATAGCGTCGCCCACAGCATCATGGCAATCTGGCGCGTAGGGCTGCCCGCTGGACGGAAGTCGTGAGAGGAGGGGTTGGAGATGGAGGAGATGAAAAGATGGTCGTTCCGCAGCGACGGACGCTTGAAGCGGTGCACATGACGCTTCTTCGGCACAGACGCGCCTGGGCCTGGGTCGGGCATGTTTTGCGGATCGGCGGCGGTATGGGCTGCGGTGGAGGGTTTGGGGAGGTTGTCTTCGTCATCGTCCTCGCTGTGCAGGATGATGGTCCATCCCGGCGGGAAGAAACTGTGGTGAGTGCTGAGCTCGTTGGCCTTGAACTGGATGCCACCAAACACCGGCGTGACGGTGAGGGTCTGGCCGTTGGGGAGATGGACTATGGAATGGCCCATCTCCGGTGGAAGATGTGAAGCGGTTGGTCTTGGGTAGGTAGGTTTGTGTGCTTGTGCTTTTGAAGGTGCGATGCGAGCTTCAAGCCAACCGTGTTCTGATGTGTCCGACTCTTTCGCCGCCGTTGATCTTGCCTGCTATAGCCTCTACCGTGTGCGTGCTCTTGTGCAGGTGCTCAATCTGCTGCTATCTGAATCTGATGTGCCCAACGACCTTGACGTTCCTACTGCTTCCGCGACAATGTCGATTTACTGTTCCCAGGCAGATGCTGCCTACTGGTGCGTTGTGGGGAGCAAATACTAAAGTATGTACATAGTATAATTTTCTGCCTCGAACGATATCGGACCTACCTAGGTACCTGCTTGCGAAGCTGTCTCACATTTCTTTCGTAGCTCGCCGGCCTGCGGAGCAAGCGGAGCATCCATGGATGAGTGACTGTGCTGGGCAGCTCCCGATCATCCCACCAGTTCGTCACCGGCCGCCAGCCTTTCGCTTCTCTCGCGCCGAGCCGCGGTCCGAAGAGGCCGAAGGAGCTGACGCGCTCGACGCGGCTGCCCAACGGCCGGTTGAGCAGTCGTTGGATGGGCCGGCCAGCGACGGGAGAGTCGGAGCTGCCTCGACGGTGGTTCGAGATGACGGGATGATATGCCCCAGCGCTATTCGGCTCTTCTGGCGAACACATACAGTCCCATCGGTTGCTGCGGTGGAGAGACCGGATGAGATGCTTGCATGAACGGGTGCTCGTCACGGAGAGAAGTGCAGGGGTAGAGTCAAGTGTTGGCCTGCGATTGGAGCCTCACGATTCGCTTCATGATTCGCTTCACGAATGATCGGGAAGGCTTCCAGCTGAGAGGGCTCCACTTTCACGTGCGTGCGTGCAGGCGCGACGGATGCGAGGACGAGAAGGAAACGAAAACGGGGAAAAGCGAGGAAGAGGATGTGAAGAGAGAAAGACGGCTGTAATTTGGTCTCACGAGGTTGTGCGCGGTCGTGGGTGGTTGTAATAACGAGACCTAAGTACAGTACAGTACCTCTACCATCCTCGAGCCCAGTGTGAGCCGGGTTGCTGGCGACATACTCGTCCACTGCTGCTGATTGCCAGCAAGGGTCACCGCTGGCGGGTTTCAGGATCTGCGGATCGCTCGCCGCGAGTCTGTGAAACGTTGCCTCGTCCATCGCTTTTGCCCAGCGCGCGCGCTCTTGACCATGTTCGCCAAAGCTCGCGGTCACAGGGGCCATGACCGGAGCAGCTCAGCCGCGACCGCCCCTTCCTCTCACGTATTGCCGCATACCAGTCCCTTGTCAGCGAACTTCGACAACGCCCCTCTTCCGCCCCCGATCTTTCAACCCACCCGCCGAGTCAGTGGCGAAAGTCTGCAGCGGCCGGAGACGAGTGATGGCCTGGGTACTGCGCCATCCAACAGGACGAACGGCTTGCGCCTGACTTCGGCGCCCGTGTTACCGCCAATTCCAAGGGTTGCGAGTCGCTATGAGCCGGCCACTAGTGACAGATACCGAGCAAAAGAAGACGGGAACAGTGGCAAGGAGCCGGGGCTCGGTAGCGCCTTGGACCATAGCAAGCAGGGTCACCGCTTAGAGCATCCCGCTGAGCCGCCATCGACTGAAAGGGCAGCCAATGCAACGGTTGCGGACATGGACTGGCAAAGCCCGTCATCTCTGGGGGGTGCATCACCCAGGATGGAAGGAACGCTCTTTCCGCCAAAGAGCCCAGGCTCGTCTGCCTTGCCTCCCGCGCCGAGCGGACCAGCAATGAGCCGGGAATTCATTGATAGTCGAGATAAGCCGTACAGCCAGCCGCAGCGGCCTCAGACAATCCAACAGAGCTACAGCACTCCGCAGGTACCGACCACTACTAACCCGTTGCATCTCAACTCCCTTCAGGTTCCCGCTGGTCGCAGCTCACAGAGCCCACTGTCAGCCCAGCAAACGACTCCGACATCAGCAAACTCGCTGCGGGCGCCTCACATAAGCGGCGCACGGCTTAGTCCACACTCCTCAGCCGAGGATTTTGGAGCCCTGCGTCGAGCGCAAACAAACAGCTCTCAGGTCTCTTCGAATACACAGACGCCCAGCGCGCAAGCCTCTTCGAATTACAGCGGATCGACCCAACTGCCCAGCGCTCAGTCGTCCGTCAATAGAGTTTCCTCACCCGCCAGCTCTTCGCCGTTGTCCCAGACCCTTGGCACCCCTTACCAATCGACATCATCCTTCTTCCCGCTACCACGACATGTTTCCAGACGACCAAAGACTGCTGGAGCTCCGGCGAAATTTGGTGGTGTCTCGGTGCCCACGCATCACTCCTCGAGCCCCAAACCCGAGAGCACGGCTGGGCAGCCTAAGGCTGAGAAACGGAAGACACGTCTACTCAACCCAATAGCTTTGCTATCGAGGCGGAAGAGTGGACAAGATGGGGTGGAAACTGTTGCGGATAGATCTGCAGCAGCCCAAGCTTATGAGAGGCAGAAAAGCGTTGCGCAGTCCGGTCTGAGTAAGATGCCGGAGGATTTCGATCCTAGAATCAAAGGAAAAGTTGTTCATGACTTCAGCTCGCCCAGAAGCAAGCGAGGCGTGTCTTACAGCGAGGCTGATCAACGTCCGCCGCGAGGACAGCTGCAGTCTGCTAACAGCACGCCAGCTGTACCGCAACTACTTCCGGACTTTGATTTTGGACAGGCAGCATCAAACCATGTTAAGCATGCTAGTGAAAGCTCGAGTAGCCTTAACAGGCGGAGTGCTCATTCCCCAAGCATGTTCAAAGAGATTCTGAATGATGATCCAGCACAAGATGCCGACCGCCCTCGCTCCCTGAACGCTGAGCGGCTGGAGAATCGTGAATTCTTGCAACGGGTCGGTCACCAGTCGAACTTTAGTGCCTACTCCCAAGAAAGCGCCGTCCTCCCGCCCTTTGCCCGGCGAAGCCAGCATTTAGATCCAATGCAAGCCGCTTTGTGCCAGGACGAAGAATCGAAGCGTAGTAGCGATCCTAGCAGTGGTAAAGATCGAGACTCAAGCCTGAGCTCCTTCAGTCAAATCAGTCCCATAACCGGACGTACCAGTGTCCCATTTGGTACGGATGCCAGGAACTCCACAGGGCGAAGCCTTAGCCCGGTGTCACCTGCCAGTCCTATGTCAAAGGATCTGCGACGTATGTCTGCTGTATCAGATTTACCGCCCCAGAGTGCAAGAGCGTCGATGCTGCCTCAAGCGTCAGCCGAATCTAGACGCAGGGATGAAGAAGAGGCGACTTCGAGACCGTTTTCGTCCGCAAGTGGATTCCCCGTTGGTCCTACATTTTCACCAATTGCTGAACAACCTCCGCAGATGTTCCCTGGATCTGAGCAGTCTCCGAAGCGATCAATGCAGCAAAGCTCGGATAGAGATCCTCACACGGCACCTGAGGTTGTGACCACTCCAGCGCCAGAGCCAATGATAGAATCGTCTGCTGCGCCATCGAGAGAAGGCTTGAGCATTCCTATACCGGATCGCAACTCCAGCTTAGGTACCTCACCTGAGCTAACGCCGGAAATCAAACAAGCAGAGACTATGAATGTCTCGGCTTCGAAGCGTGTGCCGAAGCTCGTCGAGAAGCGTCCCAGTGCCGCTGGACACTCATCAAAAAGATTATCGGGCTTGCCAAAGCATAATCCGTCCAATGCTTCTCGTTTCTCTTTCCAGCTGGGCGAGAGTGCCAGGGAGGAGCAAGTTCTGGAAGAAAAGCATCGGAAAATGAAATCTCAGAACCGTCAGCTCAGCCCAGACGAAGACGAGGATGAGTTCGACGAGAGTGCAATGGATGATATGGATGAGTTTGAAATGCAGGAGCAACTTGATGAAGATTATGAAGAGCACGACGCGCCCTTGGCCACTCCGATGGGGGAGCTAACCGGACTGCAGCGGACGAGGCAGCAATTGCAAGCGCCTAGCCTTTCGGACGACGGCTCGTTGTATGATGATGACTATGTGGACGATGACAGTCATTTCGATGGACTGGACGAGACAAACCCGGCCGATGTTGATCAGACAGCCACACAAGACCGTCATGTGATGACTTGGAATGCGCAACCATCGTCAAAGAATTCAGGGGGCTCTCATCAGCATCCGGCTGACCAAAACATTTTGCCAACTTCCGATAACGCCTTCCATTCGGGGGCGGGCTGCGTATCGACACGAGCGGCAACAATTTTGCGCAACGCGGCTTTCCTGGGAACTGGGGACAAAGGCACAATGGTGCCCATGGTGCCGACTCAAGGTCTGGCTTCTACATGCAGCCGGAAGCTGCTGGGTATTCTCCAGCAGTTGCCAATGCGTCTTCTCAAAGAGAGGATACACCATTGCGACAACAACCGAACGAGAAACGTGATTCCAGTAGGGTCGCGAGTGGTGTCAGCTTTGGAAGCACAGGCGGACAGGCATTCGAAAAGCATGAGCAAAGATCGAGAGAAGTCAACGTACCGGCCAATGCAACGCCGAACAAGGCAGCGGGTCTCGGGTTGACCGGGTTTGAGGATTTCGATTTTGGATCTGGACCAGATTTGAGTATTTACGACAGCCGGCCGACGTCTCGTCAGGATGCTCCAAACAGTGATCGTTGGACGAGGGATAGCGATGGCATGCCAAAACGGCTATCCAGATGGGAAGATTTGCCCACGAGTGCCTCCTCGTCTAGAGCCTCCCACTTCCCTCCAGTAAGCCATGGGCAAAGCGCAGCTTACGAGGGACCTCTGGGCAAGTCGATTCGACAGAGAAACAATGAGGCGAATCAGAACTTACAGTATGCTCAAAGTTCTGACGGCGATGATGACGATTATGAGGGCGATGATGACATGTATTTTGACGATGGAGGCTTCGAGCAGGACATCAGCAGCCCTCGAGGGCAGCACGAACATATGAATGAGGACCTCTTTGATAACGATGCTTTCTCAAATCGCTCGAGTAGGATACAGGGCTGCCCAGGACAACCTGTCCAGCAACCGCGACCGCAGAGTGGATTCTCCCTGGCAAGTCTTGGAGGCGATGGCCCCTATCCGTCTTTCGCCATGGGCGGCAATCCAAACAAGGCTCGCCAACGGCAATCGCAGCTGCTGCTAGAAGATTTGCCGTTGCAAGGACCCGTCGACCCAAGGCTGATCCCACAACGCAACCCATCAGAGGATGCCAAGCGGCTAGGTCTGAGCAGGAAGGTTCCGCCTTTGCCTGCTCTTGAGGGCACTCAAGAGGCCGTGTCACGCATGCAGTCCAATCTGCAGTCCTACCATGCTGCGCTCGCCGAAGCTGTGAACCGAGCAGCCAATGAAGGGAGGTTTTCAAGACAGTCTAGTGTCGCATCCTCTTCTACGAATGAGAGTGCGTATTCGAACCCTGCTCAAGATGACAGGAGTCACTACTCCCAAGATGACGACAAGCACTTGGCTGTCGAAGGTGGACCGGGATATAGCGCATCCACGAATACTACTGCATCCCACATGGATCAGATCCCCAGACAGGAGCCCCTACGACTGAGCTTCGACTTTGGCTTCCATTCGCAAGAGGAAGACGGCTTTAACGACGATGATATCGACGACGACATTGTAGCCGCCGCCAATGGCGACATCCTCGCCAGTGATGATGCAGCATTCTACGGCCAAGAATTCGATTTCTACGCCAAAGCCCGCCCGAACTCAGCCGATGCGCAATCTAACCATGGCGGCTTCTTTGGCGAAGACGGTGGGGGAGACGGGCTGACCAGAAGCAAGAGTATCAAGGAGCCGAACCTGACGCCTATCACAGAGCGCTCCGAGTTCAGCACCCGCAACTCGTACATGAGCATGAGCCACGGTAGCGCCTTCGGCCTGCCAAGCGCGGGATTGTACGGCCCTGCCTCGCCTGCGCTAGCTCGACTGCCGACTTCGCCCCTCGTGGAGAAGGAGGCTTTAACGTTCGACCAGCTACGGAAACTAAGAGCCAGCGCGTTTGCTGGCGGCGAGGGTCCCGGGAGTGCGAGCGGCAGCCATGGGAGCTGGCAGAGCGAGTACGGATCTATGAAAGGGCCCGGATCCTTCCAATGGCATCACGGCGCGCAGACCCCTCATTCCGCGGGGAGCAGTAGCAGCCAGGCCGTGCCGACGGGATATTTCGCTTCGGTCCCCATGACGGGTCCCGGCGCCTTTGGACACAGTAGCAGTGGAAGGGGATCCAACACCTCCCAGCAAGCCGACTCCTCCCGTCCTGGCTCCGGGGCCGGCTACTCCCCTTCTTACTCAGCCCGGAACAGCGGACATGCTGCCGCAGCACCAGCGGAGTCCTACGTAGCAGCAGAGATGGACGCCACGCCGCGGAAACCTCTCCCTGCACCGGCTCCCGAGCCGACTACGGCGAAGAAGGTCGTCCTCCCCAAGGCCAACACCGCCAGTGGCTCGTCCTCGTCCGCGCAGCAGCATTCCAGACAGGGCAGCGATCACGTCACCTATGTCAAGGAGCAGAACTCGAATGGGAGTCCGCGGTGGATCCTCGAGCGTCGGCGGACGAGCGAGTTCGGGCAGTTGGAGCTCGTGGGGAGGGAGGTGGTGCAGGGGGGATGGATATGATGATGAATTCGCACCCCGCCTCCCCTCCAACCACCTCGAAGAATTTGTTGCATGTGTAAAAAGACCGGCCAGGACGATTTGAAAGAAGGGAATGAAAGAGAATGCGATCTCTTTTTAGCATGGTGTTGGGGCAAAGGGTGCGCAATTTTTCGTTTGGGGATATTAGTAATTAATTTTCTTGTAGCCATGTATTTGACCAGGCAATTCCTTTAGTCACAACGATGGAAATTCTGTGTACATATTGTCGAAGTTATGCTTGGTGAAAAAAAAAAAAAAAAAAAGATGCTTCCATCTAGGTACCTACGTGTGTAGGGGCGTAGAATGTGGTTTTATCATCTTACTGCAGCGGAGAAACGTACGGGACAAAATGATGGGATCACATAAACGCGAGAAGAATCACACAATACGAATCAAGTGTATCAAGAGTTCTTCAATACTTAAAGCCTCCTACGCCTGTGTGGTTGTAAATCCCCAATATTTACAAAGTAGACAACAGCCCCGCTCGCTATACATACACTTCCTCTCCCCTTCTGTCTCTACTGACCAGGGGAGATCAGCATACCGTGCTTGCCGGCATCGTGCTGCCAACCACCGGCCAGCATCTCGCCGCCGTTCTTCCGCGCATTCTCCGCTATTCTCTGCTCCAGCTCGGGACGGAAGTGGCGGATCAGGCCCTGGATGGGCCATGCGAAGGCCTCGCCTAGCGCGCAGATGGTGTGGCCTTCGACCTGCTTGGTGAGCTCCTGCATCATGTCGATCTCGCGGGCGCGGGCGGTGCCGGACTCGAAGCGGTGCATGATCTGCTCGGTCCACTTGGAGCCCTCGCGGCAGGGGGTGCACTGGCCGCAGGACTCGTGGTGGTAAAACTTGCTCAGGCGCGAGATGGCGCGGACCACGTCGGTGGACTTGTCCATGACGATGACCGCGGCCGTGCCGAGCCCGGACTGCGAGTCCTTGAGGGAGTCGAAGTCCATGAGCTGCTCGTCACAGATGGATTTGGGGAGGATAGGGGTGGAGGAGCCACCGGGAATGACAGCCTTGAGGTTGTCCCAGCCGCCTGTCACGCCGCCGGCGTGCTTGTCGATCAGGTCACGGAGAGGGATCGACATCTCCTCTTCAACAGTGGTTGGGTTGTTGACGTGACCGGAGATACAGAAGAGCTTGGTGCCAGAGTTACGCTCACGACCAAGCGAGTTGAACCAGTTGGCGCCTCGCCTAATGATGGTCGGAGCGACCGCAACCGTCTCGACGTTGGCAACAGTGGATGGGCAGCCGAACACACCGACCGCAGCCGGGAACGGCGGCTTCAAACGGGGCTTGCCTGGCTTGCCCTCGAGCGATTCGATGAGAGAGGTCTCTTCACCGCAAACGTAAGCACCCATCCCGCGGTGGAGGAAAACGTCGAAATCGTAGCCGGAGTTGCAGGCGTTCTTGCCGAGAAGGCCAGCCTTGTAAGCCTCCTGGATGGCACGCTGCAGGACGGTGGCTTCGTGGTAGAACTCGCCACGGATGTAAATGTATGCCGCAGTGCACTAAAACGCGAAGTCTCATCAGCCACTGTTGTCAGAAGTATTAGAAGGCAGTTCATCTTACGTTCATAGCACGACCAGCAACCAAACAACCCTCGATCAGCTTGTGCGGGTCCTTCCTCATAATCTCGCGGTCCTTGCATGTTCCTGGCTCGCCCTCGTCGGCGTTGACGACCAGATAGCGCGGCTTTGTGTCCTCGTCCCAGCCCTTGGGGTTCATGAAACTCCACTTCATACCGGATGGGAAACCAGCGCCACCGCGTCCTCTGAGTCCAGATGCCTTAATCTCAGAGATGAGCCACTCGTGACCCTTCTGAACAATTTCCTTGGTCTTGTACCAGTCGCCGTACTTCATCGCGCTCTTCAAGTCGGCGCCGTGGTGGCCGTAGAGGTTGGTGAAGATGCGGTCCTGATCCCTCAAACCGCCGTGACGGTGAACAGGTGGCGCGTCCTGGACAGTCGCCATGCCGCGCTTCTGCTGGCCATCTTGGGGAGCGGCCTGGTTGGAGGCGGTGGTGGAGAGAGAGCGAATGGCGTTCTTGGAGAGGTTCGCAGGGGCCGCCTGGGCGCGCAGTGCGGTCTTTGCCGGTGCAGACAGCATCTCGAAAGTGTATGCCGCTAGCAGGGTGATTGAGTGCGGCTTCGTCGCCTGTGAGGAGAGGTGGTGGTGTTGGAGGAGTGGAGAGGGGGAGTGGGTGGCGCCGCACGACGAGGTTTGGCTTTCGATGAGGTAGACGATTGATGGACGACAAAGGGTCAAAGCGCTGACCACGGCTGACAGAAACGAAACAACCGATTGGCTTTGCCCTTCCGTCCACGATGAGATCTCGTGTGCTGATGCCTGAGGCATGTGGGAATTGGATTTCAGGGCAGCTCGGCTGACTTCACATCATCATGCACCACTTCTCCTCCATCAACTCTCTAGAGCACTCATTTCCATTCTGGTAAAGACGGTTCGATTGTCCTCCCTGCTGAGGCTCACAATCAGACTATCGTGGACAGCTTCGAGGATGTGCCGTTTGGGCGTTACAAGACTCGTTCACAGTAGGCAATAGACATGAATTGCTTCCATGCCCGTACATTGTCGCCACGCCATTATCATACCTTTTCCATGTTCTGGCTAGAAATTCGCCATCTGGTTTGCCTTTCCATGTCCGCCGTGAACAGCTTTTGCGTTCGGTTAATTTGCACCGTGTATTTCAGTACATATCATGCGAAGGACGACACCAGGTTTCCACTCTCCTTCGTATTGCACAAGCAGATGCCAACACGAGGGCGCTCCTTCCAAGTCTGGAAACATCGCCACTCAAATGATGGATCCTAGTCACATTCACGCGGTCAAGCTGCTGCCTGAAGTCAGCGCACTGAACCTAAAGCACCAAAGCACTATGCGTCTTCATCTTGCGCGTCGACCTTCTCAGCTCCATCACTCCCCCACACAGCACCAACCTGTTCTAACGTTGCAGAAGACCTCTGCGTGACCTCTTGTTTGCCTAGATCCGCGCTCAGCTTTACGCTCAGTGGATCTCCATCTGGCGCGCTGAATCACAAGCTGTCTCTGTCCTTGCGGGCCTTCCACATTCACTCACAACAAACAACGAGAGTCCCACCACATCTTCTTTGCTAAGCGTCATCTGCGAAGCTCCAACGTTCAAGATGGTTTTCGGCAACTTGATGATCACTCTTGCCAGCGATGGGCTATCAAAGGGCACGAAGGCGCCAAAAACGGGCAAGAAGACAGAAAAGCAGAAGCGTGACGCTGCTGTGTCTCCTGCATCCGGGCAAACTACGCCAGTAACGGCGGAGGTGCAAGGTCAGTTACGAGTTCGGAAGACTGCGATATCTCACTGACATCAAGCAGAGGATCACAACCCTCAACATGCCAGCACCGAGCCAGCGTACAGCAGTGCTGGTCTTTTCGTCTCACCACCGGCTCAATTCCAGCCTCGCGCTCGCAAGGTATGCTCTTACACCCACTTGACGCAAGGAGAATGCGGCTTTTGACTTCTTACTGCTGCAGGATCAACCTTCAAATGCGACTGTACCACGAAAAGCGTTGTTCGCAGACAACGAACCTGACGAAAGGGATGAAAGCTCGATACTCGAAAATACCGTTGAAGATGAAAATCTATCAATGCTCGATCCAGCGACAACACCACGTCAGTACTACCGCGAGCCACTGACTGGCATCAAGCGCGAAGTGTGGCGTCCCGGTACGTGTGCAGCTTCGTCCTGCTCCGATTGAGACGAGTGCTAATGGAAAACACAGGCGACGGAGACGGTGCGGCAGACACGGACTACTATGACAAGCCGGGTCAGCGCCCGCTCACCAGCGCTGGCGCTTTTACCAACTCAAGACCGGCAAAGGTCCCGTTTCATTCAAAAACAACATGCCGCCAAAGTACGTCATCCTGGATGACCGCGCCGCGCACGAGGTTCTCGCATCGGACATACCACGCGCTTCGATCGTCAGGTTTTGGTCCCATGACTTCGGCGGTCCAGGCAGGATTCGTGCACGCCGTCCGCATCGCGGACGCAGCGCCATCAGCAATCCAAATGCGACGGGAGATGAAAAGTACTTCTCCACTGAAGTCGGCATGAGAGGCGAAAAGTACTATTTCACAGGGGAGAAGAACTATACTCCTATTGCCTACCATACACCGCCAGCGAATGCAGCCATTGAAGTCCAGGTCTCTAAACGCAAAGCGGCATCCCCTCTTCCAGAGAACCCAAGGATCCCAGAAAGCATGGTCACAATCAATACACCCCCAAGGATCAACTGGTCAAGTACGGCGCACCGTCCCAGGCCAAGGGAAGGAAGAGGTATCGAGAGCGCATCAACACGTTCCTCCGACGCAGTCCGAGTCCAGGAGTGGGCAAAGGATCGTGCGAAGCTGTACGGCGGCATCGGCGCGCAGTCCAGAGGTTTTCACCACCTCTTTTGAAAAGAATGCTCGTCAGGACCAAGCAGCGCAGAAGTACGATAAGCATCCGGAGACGACCACAAGTGATGCGCACGGCCTTTTCATCGAAGACGACGAAGAGATGCGCGAGAGCGAAGATGATACGACAAGCGCCGCTGAAGCTTCCGATGCTATGACTCGGGAGCGCCAACCCGTCGAGCCAGGCAACAACCCGACTCCTGGCGCAGCATCCCACGCTCGCAATCCTTCGATCGATGCAACAGTATCGGCTAACGACATGCCAACCACGGAACAAGATCAAGAGAGACGTCATGGGAAGAAGCGCCAAACGAAGAGTTTCCTAGAGCGTATGGCTGCCGAGGAAGAAGACAAGGAGGACGAGGAGGTAGAACACCCATCCCATCGGCGCCACGTTCAAACCACGAGCCTCGATACCGGCACGTATGCTTCTCAGCTGGAAGTCCAGCTGATGGAAGCGAACGCCAAAGTGAAAACTTTGACAGAAGATCTCGACCAAGCATATGATCGGATCGACAAGCTTGAGAACGAGGTAATGAGGCTTAGGGGGGTGTAAGCGGCTTGAGTGCGATGGAGGAGTTGGGCGGTTCTTACTGGACTCCGGCATGGACAAGAATGGAGGCAATAACTGTAGGATTAGCAACGAGTCTACGACGGAGACTGACGGGAGCGTTTACATCGGCCAAAAAAAAAAAGGGGGGGAAGGACTTTGAAGGCGTTGGTGCCTCATCTTAGCCGTGGCGACTTTACGGCACATAGCGGAAAACTAGTCCTCCTTGCTGAGAAACCGTGACTGCAAAATGCATGATGGAAATTGATGTCTTCTCATTCTTTCAACTTCAAAAACAAACGCAAATGCTATTATATGCTATGTCTCGCTTAAAAAAAATGCTCAAATCCAATCCTCAATCTACCCCTTCGCATTCCACTTATCGTTGTACGCATTCACCGCCACAGCGACCTGTCTGTATAACCAGTTCCGACTCGTCTCATCCGCGATAGGCACGAAGGGTCCATTCGTTCCACCCTTGAGAATAATGCTCATGCCCGTACGCTCCTTGCTGATGGTCTGGATGTCCTTGAGCGGAACTTCCCATTCGGTCGTCAGCCTCTTAGCTCGTACAAGCATGATGGCGTTGTAAGTGATCATGACGAGCATTGACGCCTCCGAGCCCTGGCCTCGGCTCTGCTGCTGCTTGTCGCCTTGCGAGCCTTGGTTGAGCTCAAGATGGGCAATGTAATACTCGTTGAAGTATTTACCGTTGTCCAGAGTCTTCAGCCAGAACTGCCCAAGCGCTTCGCGCTGACTGTATGGACGCACGATCCGTCCATTCCAATGAAGCGAGCCAGACGTACGCGATCGAGGCCTTCTTGATCGAAGACGGTGGTCGTGTTGCGCACACCTTCCGCCATGTTCGAAGCAAGGTCGAAGGCACCGATAGCAGGCTTAGTGGCGAGACCGAAGCAAGCCTTTACCTACACCCTTGACAAAACCTGCGGCACCCTCTTTTTCAGCGCCCTGCATGGGCTGGCGAGCAAGGCCACCAATACCACTTGCCAGACTGCTGGCGAAAGCATTGCCACCAGAAGTGATGCCGTAGAGTGCATGCTTTGGCCGGTTGCGTGATCGGGACATCCGACGCGCATCCTGGAACTCCTTATCCATGGACGCCGCTGCCAACCCTTTGCTAATGCTGCCAGTAAACTTCGAGACACTGTCTGACAGACCAAAGACACTCTTCTTGACGAAGCTACTAGCCCCTTCGCAATACCAACGCCAAGGTCCTGAGGACGGTCAGTGACCAGGCCTTGGTATGGCTCATAGAAAATGTCTGCGACACCAGAGCTGATGTTGTTGAAGAGACCGACTGGATTGCCGAGGAAGTCGGCAGAGCCAATGACGATGTGCACTTGACGTAGCGATTCTTGCACATAGTGACTCTGCACGTTGTTGATGAGTGCGCCGACCGACAGACGAGCATTCTCCAGCATCAATGCATTGTAACGAATCGGCGCATCGTTGACATTGCCGATCGACATGGTCAACACATTGACAGCAAACATGAACGGATTTGATGAAGAGCTGCCCGTGTCTTCTGCGTTGATGCGTTCGGTACGCACGAAAGACAAGTCAAATTGCATCGGCTGCAAATGCAAAAGCTCGAAGTAGATGTCTTGGCCCGATTGCTCCTGTTGCGGCTCCGGAACGTCGAGTGTGTCAGGCACAAGATTGCCTTCCTTCTCCTCAGTCCAGGAGGCGCCTGGCACTTTTGTGAAGTCGAGGAGCGCGAAGATGAAATCCTCGTCGATTTCAATGGTCATCTGCTGCATCAGGAAGGAGAAATACTTAATGTAGAGCACGCCGTATGAATCATCCTTTACTCTTGTGATAGCCGTCCGGAAGATAGGGTGCGCCTCCATTTCTTTGCCAGTCTTTGGAACCACACTGGGGTAGAAGAGTAGCGGGAAGATACCGCCATAAAGCTGGTTGTCTATCTGGATCCATTTGACCGTCAAGGCGACATTCTGGTACAGCGGCGAATCAGTGTACTTCAGCTCGATGTCTCGCCACGTGACGTAGACGAGTTCGCGCAGCTGACGGTTGATCAGGGAGATGCCAATACCCGCAAATCTTAGCGTGGCGCGCATGTTGACATCGGCATCTTGCTCCTTCACCTCAAAGCCTGCCGTGGTGGATGCGCTCGCCGAAGCTGACTTCTGCTTGTAAATGCTCTTCGATGGGTTGTAGTCAGACATCACCAGTGTTTGGGTTGGTCCCTCGGCCACGACATTGAGATCGATAATCTTGTGTTTCTGTTGAGTTTGACCTTGAGCTGCTGGCAACCTCATGGGAATCAGGTTACCAATCTCAGCAAGCTTGACGTGACGCTCCTTGCCATTCGCGCTGAGGACGAGGTTCTTGTTCTTGGTTGAGGGGTAGTCCCACGCGTAAGGCATGATGCTCCTCGGCGGCAGTCGATAGCGGATCGGCTTCCAACCTGAGGTCCGTCCTCCTCCTCGTCATCAACATTGGGGTTCGCTTGCCAGAAAAGGAACTCCTGGTCGCTCTCGTTCCGCATTGAGAAAGGCCAGTGCTTTGTTTCCAAGCTCAAATGCAAGAATATCATGGCATCCTCCATCAAGATCTCAACTCTGATGAGCTTCTGTCTCTCGCCAGATTTGGCAAGCTTGACATGCACGCTACCAACGTTGCCGATGTCAAAAGGAGCAGACCACGTATTGTTGACACCCGGGAAGCAAAGGCACAGCTGCTGACCTGTACTCTGCTTCAAAAACCGAAGCGGATGCAACTCGCCCGAGTTCAAAGTCGCGGCTTCTGATGAGCCTGGTTCACGGATTTGAATTTCCTCGGATAGCCGGTTCTTCACGATGAAGCGAGGTGTGATTGTGACGACCTTCGTCAACTTGTACTTGCCCTCGCCCTCCATGACCTTCAAGCCGGCATGCATCTCTGCACGTCCAGATTGGGCTGGCAGCTTGACGTCGACTACCGCACCGATGGCGTCAAAACTGACCGGCTGACTCCATGCAGAATCACCAATCTTGATCAAGGCACGGTTCTTCTTGTCGTCTGTGGGATAGAGAACATGAAGGGACGTGCGTCGCCGAGCGTCAGTGTCTGGATCCGAGACCGTTTGTCCTGCAGCAGATCGGGTGGAGCCCAAAGTAGGCCTTGCTCTTGATGTCAAGCTCAAGTCCCGTTCTGTTGAGGATGACATAGGGTGAATAGACGGTGATCTTGAACGCTCCACCGCTATCTGGCACGTTGTAATAATGCAGTTTCAGTCGCAGGTCAAGGTCATTACTATCCTTGATCACTAGGTTCTTTTCACGCCGGAACTCGGCCTCGTTGTTTGAATTGATGATAGCAAACTCGCTGGCCTTGAATGGCATGTCCTCCATGTCGATACTCATCAAGAGCAGATGGGAGAGCTCCACGACGTGTACCGGGCTCACGCCACCCTTGCGTAGGAAGTTGGTCCAGTCCTTCTTGGTGTTCTTATCATAGATGCGGTACTTGAAATCGAAAGGCAACAGATTTTGGATCTCAATAGGTGCTGACAGTCGAATGCGCATATATGGGTAAACAGCCGTCAGTGGGTTGTTCTTGTCAAACACGGCCTGAGTTTGGAAGAAGAACGGTGGGCCTTGTTGATCCTGCTCGCCTGCGCAGGTCATGGTGCGTACCGGGCGCTTGAGCATGTCTTTCCAGAATAAGCGTTCGTTTGACCAGGTGTAGCCAAAGCCCTGGTCAGGACGGACAACCAGTGAGTGCATAAAGGCTGCACCCACGGGAGCTGGCCGTGACTCACCTGGGGCCACCTTCTCAATCTTGAGCAAGTGGCCCTCGTCAGGACTGTAGACGCCGATCTCAACCGGGATCTGTGTGTGATTCTCGACCAGTAGCGGCGACCGAAGCGTGATATACTTGACGTTGTCCGTGCCAAGCGAGACTTCAACGAGCATGCGATGCTGGACCTTGTCTTTCCGAGGTTTGAGATTGTACAAGGTCTCGCCTTCGCGATTAACTCCAATCCGATCAATGCTCTCGAAGCCGCTGCCCTCCAGCTGAACGCCGATCACACCAGTCTGGCCTTCAGGTGACAGAGTTCACGCGTTGTGGTAGGGTCTTCGAATCGCCAAGGTTTCTCCTCGCCGTCTTCAAGCTTCGCGGCATGGCCTTCGTCATCGCCGCTCTCGCCACTGGCCCAGAACGTTAGCATCGAAGCCAGTGTAGTTGCGGATCCTGTACGGTGAATCGTTGCCCCTCGGCTTCGAAAGCACATCTTCCTCAGACGAAAGGAATTGCGCAGACTTGGATGCCAAAGCTATGCTAGCGGAGGTAACGGTCAATTCAAGCATCTTTCGCGAGTAGAGCTCTACAGCCAGCTTATCCGGATTGACCTCTTTCGACATGTGGAAGCCCACAGTCCACGGCTCAATGAACGGCTCCCATGCAGATTTGGAAAAGTTGTACACATTGAAGAAGGTATCGATCTGTGTGTCCGCCGTCATGTTGCCAGTCCAATCGCGAACGTCGACATCGAAGCGCTTTACGCTCCAGTCGAGTATGGGCAATTCGTGAAGGTCTCCGATGAGGACCACACGGATACCCTCCATTTGAAGCTTCATCTCCTCGCGTTTCATTACGGCTGAGCCTGGGAGTGCTTGTTGCTCCTGCTGCGGTCGCTGGGCTGACCTCTTTGTCGTGATGGTCTTCGCCGTCGGCTTCTGCACCGTCGCCGAAGCAGTGGTCTTCTTTGCAGACTTTGGCGTCTTCGGTCGAGAAGAAGAATCCTTGACCTGAGCAATCTTCTTCGGACCTTCCTCTTCGAGCTTCTTATCCTGATCGCCAGACATGGCTGAAGCACGATTAACGATTTGTGTCGCTAGCAAGACATCTCGAAGTGACAGGCGCAATACCAAGGGTTCAATATCGACATGTATGCTCATAAGGGATGAATCTTTGGCTTGAGAACGCATGTCAAGCGAAGTTTGGATGCTGAAGTCGTCCAGGATTCGCAGCTTCGAGGTATCGAATTGATCCATGCGACACAAGAACATGCCAATCTTTTCCACCTGTAGCGTCATTGCATGCTGTTGCGAGACGAGCACCTGCTTCGTGCCAAGAACGATAGCCTCCGAATTGCCAATGGCCGGGTTGGCGATGAGCACGACTTGCGCATCCACGACATTAACGCGATACGAGATGCTCATGCCACCCTCTGGCTGTGGTTGTTCTTTTTCTTGGGCGCGCTGCTGACGCTGAACAAGCTCTTGCGTGCCAGCGCTGCTTCCGTCTTCATCTTCAGGCTGTTCCTTCTTCATTCTCCTCTTCCTCCTCGACAACCAATGGCTCATCTTGCGCCATTCCTGTGTTGACAAAGTTTAGAAGTGCAAACAGGTAGTCCAGTGCAAATATAACCCTTGGGCTGTCCACAGTGAGCAGCGCGATTAGATGCCTTTCCTCTCCGCCTGAGATTGACACAGATGCCATGAATTGCTGCTTTACATCGTCATTGATCAAGCTCATGATCTTCCGGAACTTGTTCTTCTCCTTGCTCCTCGTGTCCGTAATCGTGAAAGACTGCACCAACAGCTCGCTTTCCATTGCGCCGTCACTCATCATACGAAGCTTTACGCTCGTCTCGTTGAGGAGAATTTCGACAGGCTGGCTGCTTCCAGGTCGCCAATGGGTTCGTCGATCTTGCCTGACACCAGTTCGAGTCCGATAGCGCCAACCTTGAAAATAAGATCCAACTTCGTCCACGTTTCGCCATCTTGGCCAAGCTCTGGTCCAAGATGTTGTGCTCCGGCTTCTTCGCCACTCTTGATAGACTTCTTCTCACCATTAGACTGGGCCCTTTCAGCGTTTTCGACCAGAGATTCGGGCAAATCTTGGTCGACTTCCTCCTCCATCTCCTCGTCACTTTCAAGCGCGAAAGCTTGTGGAATGTTTCTCGAGAGTTCCATGATGAACTTGAGCTGCGCTTCAGTGATTCTGAGATTAATGTTACTCATGGAGCCTTCAATCTCCATATCCGGCCTTTCCAGTCCTGGTTCATGCTCGACTTGCGTAATGTTAAAGTCCAAGCCAACCTTGTCAATCATTTCAAGCTCTTCAGACTTATCGTCGGCATAGTTGAATGTGGACGTCAATCGGACATTGCGGATGCCCGCAGACAGCTTGTTTGCTATCTGACTATCCGCTTTGCCTTCCTCCAGCGGCACGAACTTATTGTTTGCATAGATTTCACCGAGGTAAGCAGTCATCATATCTCTCTGTGGATTCTCAGTGACGACCATGCGGGGGAATGCGACGATTGGCGTTTTGATGACAATGTCAAAGTGCATCTTGCTTGTGCTTTCTTGCACCTTACTTGCCTGGTTCGCAGCGGCCTGTCGTGCGGCATTGAAAATGGCTTGCATCTTGCCGAACTTCACGCCGAACTCCATGATCTTCCTGAAAGGCTCGGTCACGAAGTTGACTTTGATTGAGCCTGATCGCAAGAATATAGTTGTATCGTGACCCGGGTAGGAAGACGATTCAGAGTCGAATGTCTCGTATTTGAAGTCCATCAGCTCGTCTCCCTGTATACTGACAAGTTGTCTGAGCGCAGAATCTTCTGAGACGCCTTGGTTGACATCGTCTACCAGGCCGAGGTTCCCTAGACGACCGCCAATCTGCATTGTCTTGCCAGCGAGGAAGACAGAAACCTCCGCAGAAGTCAAGCTCAGCGTAGCAAGCCTGATGCCATCGTTGTTTAGGATGACAGCGATTCGTCGAAGTTCAGCCTTGATCCGAATCTTGTCCTGCTGTTGCTCCGGTTGCTTCTGCTCTTCTGCCTCACCTGACGCGATTTCCTTCGGCTTCTCCTGCTGGCTGGTGTCCGCAGGCGGCGCAAAGGTAACCATGACAAAGTCTAGAAGGGTAAGCAAGGTCCTTCTGGTGACCATAAGATTGATCGTCGAAACTGAGACATCCAGGTTGGTCTTGATTCCCTCGTACTTGCTCTCAAATTCTGGATGATCTTTGTTGACCATGATGAATTGGATACTCAGAAGGTCCTGCTGCTTTTGAGTGTAGAGGTCTTCACTGCTGATGAGGTTCTTAAATTCTGGCGCTGGCGCTTCCTCAACATGATCTTCGACAGTCAAAGAGCGCAATTTGACATCAGCTACCATGTCATAAGGCCGCTGATAGAACTCGAGGTGGAAGGTCTCCGCGATAAGATCCACCAGCAACTGATCTTTTCTCTTGCCTTCTGGGTCGACCCTGTATAGACTTCCTTGTAGCCTGTCGACTGTGAATCTGAACTCAAAGTTTCTCTGCGCTGGGTTCACTTGAGACTGCTTCTTGCCCTGTCTGTTAGGAGTCGCAGGAGGACCAGCTTTAGCCTCACGCTCTCTCTTCTTCTCCTTCTCGCCCAGTTCCTCCTCAACGACGAGCTCCTCCTTGGAAGCCTGAAAGCTCTTTCCTCTCGGTCGGCCTACTGCATCCACGCCAAGAGCACTCTTTCTTCTGTTGCCCTTCTGCGTTTCTGCGCCCGCTGGCTTCTCTGGTGCAGCTTTCTTGTCGTCGAACTTCGGAATAGCGAAGTCCAATAGCTTCATGATTGACTTGTACTTTGCGTCGCTCATCTTGGCATGTAGCATTGGCAGATGTCCCACAATTCTAAACTTCGTCAAGTCGGCGGCCTTGGGAACGATGCAGGTCTCGATCGTAAAGTCCATGTTGATGCGCTCAACAACATGGAAGCTTTTCCCGGGTGCCTTGCTATCTCCGTTCGCCGTCTCGTCGAGCTGTTTCCTGGTCTCTTCGATCGTAGTGCCGATGAGCACCTGTGTACTTTCGAGCTTCAGCACAAACTTGTCATACATCAGCGACTCGAGCTGCTTAAAGTCTTGTTCAGTATACTGCTGTTTCTGTTTGTTTTGGATATCGCTTAAAGTCGCCTTGTCGATGAGATCGCTTCTGACGCTCGCATGACCGGCGTCCAAAATGAGACAAATGGAGCTCTTCTTTGTCACGGAATCTGGAACGACGATCAACGGAGCCTGCAAATCCAATTGCACATCAAGGGTCTTGTGCTCAGTGAGAGCGTATTCTAGACCAGCCCGAGTTTGCTGCCTCAAACCTTCCACTGTAGAGCCAGCAGTCTCCATAAGAGCACCGATAGATTCCATGTGCTTTTCGGGGGGTTGGAAGAACTTGGTAACCTGCACGACGAAGTTCGGGTTGTAGATAATCTCCATTGCTTTCAGCTTGAGGTTGAGAGCCGAGTCTGCGTGACCGTCTAGCGGATTCTGCTCGAAGGACATGCTGAAGAAAGGATCTTGTTCCTCGTCCTCATCATCTTCATCCTCTACCTTAGAGCTAGGCTTACCGTCTTCGCCTAATTCTTGAATGCGTTGACTATCGGGAATGGGTGGCGCGTCTTTGACGTGTAACATCTGTTCGTAGAGATTTCCTTCAGTCGAACCATCGTACAACCTCATACCGCCTAAGCTGAGATCCACTAGCGTGCTGTCTGTCCGCTGAATGAATTCTGTACTGAAGTCGTCAAATAGCAATCTCAGAATGTCCGTCTTCCTTCCGTGAGGATCCTTCATTAGTGTGAACGAGCCAGTCTTCAGGTTCATATCCACCTGTAGCTTGACCGCCTCTCTCGGCATATCGACCGCTTCTGTGAGGTTCTGCTTCTCGTCAAAATCGATCGCGTTGTACAGCTTCTTGCGGTCGTCTTCAGTGAGTCCCTCGTCGCCACCTTCACCAGGGACCTCCTTCTTCTGCTGTTGGCTAGAAGATCCGGAACCCCAGATCCAGCTGGTCCAGCTGCTCTGTTGTGGTTGTTGCTTCTTCTGCAGCCCACCTTCTTTCTTGAGCTCGTTTCGCGCTAGTGAGCGCCAGAATCGGAGGTCTTCATACGAGAGTTTGCGTTCGAGCTTGTCAAGCTCCTTAGCTTCGTCAGGGGTGAACTTCTCTTCCCGTTTCTTCTTCTTGAAGAGCTTGATGTAGGCTTTCCTGTCATCTCTCCGTTCGGCAAAATAAGCCCAGGTCCAGCGGTAGTTCTTGTCGTGGATGCGATCCAATACAGCTTTTCCAGCAAATTGAAGCCACGCTTTCGGGTCTTCTTTCGCAGACTTCTTGGGTTGGAATTTACGGTACTCTTGATGTCGGATAAAGTAATGGAATAGGTCGACGAGCATCAGCGCATCGCGGTACTGATGATCGTCCAAGACAAAGCCGAGTTCGTTGAAGAGCAGACGGGCCTTCGTCTTTGGTCTGTCTGTCCTGCCGGTCTTGTCCATCTCCAATCCAGCTCGACCAGATACTGGCTTGAGAATGTACTGGTGTTGCTCTACCTCTGGGCTGTCTCCCTTTACAATCAGGCTCCTTAACTTGTTCTTCAGTTCCGCGCTGCCAATACCTTGATCCTTGGCGGGTTGTTCGCCTGTCCCGGTTCCCAAGAGTGAAGCCTCTGTGTCCCAGTACACCGCCAAGGATCCGAGTGTTGCAAGCTTGTGTGTGGTAGGCGTCGTACTTTGGACCCAAGTCGGTCGCCAATTTTCGTCTGTACTCACCGCGCTCAACTCCTGTAAGGTGAGACCAGCGGCAAAAGGATGTCCAGGGTCTGAGACTGCGTCCTCGTAGCGGATGTGCACGTTCTTCACCTGGATCTGTACGTTGTCGATGATGGTTGTTGTAAGAGCAGCGGTGAAAGACTGCTGCTTCTTCTGCTCCGCCTCGGTCATTCCCTCCGTGTTCCGTTCCTTCAACAGCTCTGCAGAGTCCAGCTTCTCCATCTTTACTGCATGAGCTCGCCGTTCCTCCTCTGCTGGATCGTACTCTTCATCTTCTTTCGGTGCTGCCAAAGGAACACGTCTTCAATGTGTATTTGCACTGGCTGTCCTCGTAGATTGCTCCATGGTATCTTCAACACGAGACTGCTGATGTGTCCAGCGACAACATTCAAAGGGAGATGGAACTGATCGAGGGCTTCACGACGAAGCTCGAGGTCGCGGAGCTTGACATCACCATTCCAGATGCCGACGTTGAGCTGGTTTGGGTTGAAGTTGCGGACGTACATGCCCAAAAAGCGGTTCAGGAGGTTAGCCACCAATGATTCGAGGACCATGGCAGCGGTAGGTGGCCTTTACCCTGGCCGGGGCACGTGATAGGTAAGAGGTGTTGTCAAGAGTTGGTCGGATAACAAGTGTGTGGACGTCGTCACCTCATGGCTCGTATCAAGATCGAGGTCTGTCGGATGCCTCCGTCAAAGCGCGTGGTCGGTCAAGGCGGTCTCAAGTGAAGAGAGAGAAGAGAGGCGGCGGTGGAAGACGAATCGCCGTCGAAATGTGGATTTGAACGATGGCGTAGCAACTACCTGACTCGCCTAGACCACTGGACACCAACCGCACCTAGGTTGTGGGTGGAATGAAGACAACGATTCAAAATGAGATGAAGTTCAATTACACCTCCTGGAGACGAACTGGAGCTGCCCAAGGCTGCCATGCGCGTCTCGATGCATCGTGGCTGCCCCGCTGATGTGGTGTGGCCGTGCGACCCACGTCATCTTGCAGCAGCAGCCGTGCCGTGCCTTCTTGACTGATGAGGACGGATTAACTGGAGAAGAAAAAATACAAGTCTCATATATCAAGGTCGAGCATTTCCAAAACGGTACTCTGCACACGTGATTTTTCTTTCAAGCGACAGTCGTGACATGAATTTCAATGCGACGTTCATGCCCATGTTCCTCGTTGTCCTCGGCCAATATGGATGCGTATTTCGCTGGCACGATCGCTGACAGCATCGCGACGCCATCCAAGATCATCGCGCCAGCCCGCGTAAAGTTCGGTCGACTCGGGACTTCGCGCCAAGCTCTTCCGCGAGCTCCCTGCCCGCCGGTGCGCCGCCTGGTCCCAGCCAGTTCCTGAACTTCACTTCAAACTGCCATTGAAATCTCCAATCTCCACTCTCCGCTCCACAACCACGCCCATTCCGGCCTCCCGCCCTCGGACACCCTATCCGGGGCAGTAACCATGGCCATGCTTCGCTCTGCCGCCACGGAGGAGCCTCCTCCGCTCTCTCACCACCCGCCAGCCTGTTCAGCAGCATTTCCGCTCGCAGCTCTCCACCCTCTCCGCCTCTTCTGCCCGCCCGACGACAGCTCTGAGACCATTCGCGCCGAAGACTGTTAGCTTGGTCAGATGGCAAGCGACCGGCCGTTACGGAGATCGCCAGATGGTGGACGAGATCGACAAGGCCAACGAGACCGAGCTTCAAAAGGAAAAGCTGCAGGCTACGCCGGAAATTGTTAGCACCGAGTCCAGCACCCGTACCCTCGGTGAAGTCGGTGTACAAGAGGGCTCGCAGAAGGAGCATGACGACCATGAAATGATGGGCGGCATCAAGTCAGACTTGGTAAGCGGAAGCTGCGGACTTCTTGTGCATAGCCAGATTTCGTATCTGCTGTGTGCCACACAGGACCTGGCAGCAAAGGAGTGGTCACTAATTCATTGCTATAGAATACCATCCGTGAGACTTTCTCCCTCCAAGGCGTCCCCAAGGAAGCCTACTACGTCGGTATGGCGGGTGTCATCCCCTACGCCGCAACCTCTCTCTCGACCGTTTACTGCGCGTGGGAAATCAACCGCGCCGCCGTCACTGGAACTGGCTTCCTTATGAGCGAACGCACCGCTGAGCTAGCTCTCCACGCTATCGAGCCTCTGCAGATCGGATACGGTGCAGTGGTACGTATCTACACTACCCTTGAATGGCACGAGCTTTAATCCGTCATCGAAACATTTGGCTGACGCGTTCCCACCTTACAGATCATTTCTTTCCTGGGTGCCATCCATTGGGGTCTTGAATGGGCCGGCTTTGGTGGCTACAAGGGCTACTCTCGCTACCAAATCGGCGTTGTCAGCACTGCCCTCGCTTGGCCTACCATCTTGCTCCCCGCTGAATACGCTTTGATCTCCCAATTCCTCATCTTCAACTTCCTCTACTACACCGACTCGCGGGCTTCGAAGCGCGGCTGGGCTCCGGCGTGGTACGGCGTCTACCGCTTTGTGCTCACCTTCATCGTCGGCTCCGCCATCGTCGCCAGCTTGATCGGCAGAGGGCAGATTGCGGACCGCATCGGCAGACTGCCAGGCCCTGGAGACAGGATCCGCGCGCTTAGGCAGCAGCAGGAGGAGATGGTTGTGGAGGAAGAGGAGGCCAGGAGAAATTTCCTGGGATCTTCTGACGAGGAAGAGGAGGAGGAGGAGGAAGACGATGAGTAGAGGTTCAATCTTCCATCTCTTGGTTTTGGAGAGCGTGTAAAGGAATGATGTGATTTAGAGCGAAACGTGGTTGTGGATGTAAATTACGCGTGTACCTCAGTAAATATTTTGTGCCCCCTTTTTGTAGGCTTATAGAGCCCTTGAAATCATTGAGCCTGGTAGGGTTCGAAGTTTTGCACGCGCAATGGTGCTTTTCCGGCTTCTAACCTTTTCTCATCTGGTTTGTTGCTGTAAGAATCGCGCCCTGAGATGGTGCGGGAATGCCCGTTTGATCTGAGCGCATCTCTTATTCGCAACGTGATTTGACGACGGTCTTCTTAGGCAGAAACATCAGATCCCTTGAATGCCTCGAATTCGACTCAAGCACGGCAACATAGTTCAAATCTCGGGCCTACCTGATGATGAGATCCACGAAGTTAATCCTGACGGGCAGTGACTCGTGGCAGCGTGTTTGCGCTTCCTTTTTCGCGCCTCTGTTGGGCTCAGAGTCCCATAATTTCAACCCCGATATGGCAATTGTAATGGTTTTGCGAATGGGCGTTTCAGGTCAGCCGCAGTGGTTGGTCGTAGGCAGGAAAAGCAATGTTGTTGAGCGATGGGACTCATACAGCAGGCGTAGTCAGTGGTCGTAAGTCAATTGAAAGGGAGGGCAAAGATTACAACCGCCATTTCGTTTTCTTCCCCGTCTACAAAGTGGTTTGTCTCTTTTTTCCAATCAATTCTGCTGCTTCTTTCGCATGTTCCTAACCGCATACCCGGATATGTCGACCAAAGAGCTTCTGATGGGGGATAGAAAAAACATCCCGTGCCTGGACGAGGCAGCCAAGCCTACACAAGTGAGCAGCCATGAGTACAGCGCCAACATTCCACCCGGAATGGTCTTACGGGACGGCAGCGCATGGTGGCTATCTAAACACTGTATCATGAAGTCTGTAGCTCTGCATTTCCACACTACGCTAAAGCAATTCAATCAACGGGATGCCATTTCTTTACACTTCGAGTATCTAAGGCCCACCGCTCTTGGCGAGGTGAGGGTGCATTATTAGGGAGTTGCGAGCCAGTAAAGCTGTCAGCACAGTGAACTTCAGCTTACAGCAAAATGGCAGAGAAAGGGTTGTCGGTTATGCTACGTAAGTCATATGTCACAAGTCACTAATACCATAGTACACTAACTGGAGATCAGATACATGAACCGAGAAAAAGCAAGGCGCAATGAACCCTCTGTCGACACAAAATACCAATTAGATCCACCCATACCACCACTCGATGTCGACGCTATCGAGCGCCAGGAGGATCCTCATTGCGTTTTCGCCACTCGACCTTCTCTGCCTGGAGACCCTACCAAATCACTTGCCACTATCATCTTTGCATTGCCCGTCAAGGAAAGCCGAGATCCTTCCTACAACGAGAACTGGAAGCGGCTAAAAGACTGCGGATCCCGCTGGACTCCCGAGAATTTGGGCCTGATATTCGATTGGCAGGGCATCCCGCTTGAGAATTACTTTCCAGACTCCAAGGAGACGAAATGGCAGATACTTGAGCGTCAGCAGAATTGGAACCGCAATGGGCCGCCTAAGAAGCCATGGGGTTGGAAGAGTCCTAGGTTGTACCCTACGCTATCAATGAGCGTGGACATCAAACATGGTTTGCCAGCGGGAGGCGAAGTGTGGTTGTTCACGCGTGCGAAGATAAGGGGGATGCAGGAGGGAGATTTGATCTCACTGTTGAGATTTGGGATTTGCATGGCAATTTGGTGGCCGTAGTGCAGCAGCTCGTGGGTGTCATGGACATGAAGAACAGTCTAAGCGCTAAGATGGCTGTTGATGCAAAGAAGAAGCTGGATGAGAAGATCGCTGGCAGTAAGCTGTAGCAATGTTTCCTTTTCGCCATCACACGTGCATACACAATTAACCCACCTGGTTAATCGTTTGGACTTTGGCATGGTGATTGTTTGCTGAATCATAAGCTGCGCTTTAGCTTCAGTTCCACGTTCTTGCAATTACCGGAAAAAGAAAATGCTTTACGTTGATCTCTGACTAGAGTAGTTGTTGTAGTGGGTCGCGCGCATCAAAGTCCGGAAGTCGATCACAATGTCATCGCTGTATAGATGCAGCACTTTGCTATGCTCACCGAGCATGCTAAGTTCTTGAAAAGGCTACATTGGGCTGCATGCAACACCTCTCATGCTTAACAAGGAGACCATAAGCCATGGCTTCAATTGTCAGCCTTGTCCTACTATGTGGCGCCTTTATTGGCCCTAGTCAAGCAGGAAACCGAACTGTTCGCATTCCTTACGAGTATACTTATCTTCTTCCGAGCGACTTCTCTGGAAACGTGGACCAGAGCTTCGTAAACGGCACAAGAATCTCGAACTCCAGCATCAACAGCTTGCTCCAAAAAGCGAATACAGCACCCTTTATTGCTTACGACGATTCTTTCCTAGACATTATCGGCGAGGAGCCACGGACAGGACTTATCGACAACCGGCAAACGCTTTTCGCCTACGAAGCTGGCGTCTGGATTCCAGAGCTCAACGAAGTCTGGTTCACATCGTCAATATATCAAGCCTCGACTATATCCGGCTACATCACGGTCCTTGATCTATCGACCAACACGTTATATGAATTGAACGGCACTTCAAAGCCAATCATCAACCCTAATGGGGCCTACTATTTCGACAGCAAAGTCTGGATCGCTACATACCCATCTTCAGCCAACGAGACCTATAACGGTGGGATCATCAGTGTCGATCCTCGAACGGTAGAAGTTGAAACAGTGGTGAACTCCTACTTCGGCCTCCCCTTTCAACTTCCCGGACGACGTGGTTTGGACGACGAAGGGAAACGATCGATATCTGTTCTTCACAGACCCTTTCTACGGTTTTCTCTCATACCCGGATAACTTCCAAACTCCGCAGCTCCCTGTCGGCGTATGGCGATGGGACCCTCAGGAGAACCTACTCCTGCCTGTGATCAGTAGGAACGAGATTCAACCCAATGGAGTCCGGGTGAGCCCAGACATGAAGTCGCTCTACGTCACTGATAGTACATCGACGTTCGTTCCTCAAACTCCCTATAACCCACCTGTCGGGCCTGCAGCGCAGAACTGGCTTGGTCCTTACATTTACAAATACGATCTGACAGAGGAGGTGTTCCCCGTCAATCGGAGGGTGTTCGGACTGGTTCGTGAGGGCATCGCGGACGGTATTCACGTGGACGATGATGGGAATGTCTGGACCGCGGAGAGTGAGGGGGTAGTTGTGAGGAATTGCAAAGGCAGAGTCATCGGGTTGTTCAACGCCGCTTACTTCCAAAGTGAGGTGGCAGCAGCTTCGGGGATACCTATTGCGAACTTCGCTTTAGCTGGGAACACACTGGTCATATTTGGCGTTTCATCATTGTGGACGGTCAAACTCGGCAAGACGGTGGTGAGCGCGGATAGCGTGATAGTAAACTAGATGGTCATCATTAGAGCTGTGCCGAGAAGAAATACAAGTCCTTTCCAGCCCCGTGCAGATGCACCCCGTCGAAAGCGATACGAAATTTTTGTTCCCCATCCAACACCAACCGTCCCATCACACGCGAAATCATGTAAATCATAAGTCATCCAAGCCAACCGTCATCATCATTATCCTGGGCTGCAGCCCTCGACTTCACTTCTGCACCCATGCCCAGATTCAGGCTGAGCTTTGGGCAACGCTTCCACTTTCATGTTGTCTAGCTTCGGCGCCTCGTCTCCTTTCTTTGGGCTCTTCTTTGGGCTGGAGAGGAATTTCTTCGCCTTGTCCGCTTGCTCCTCCTGCGTCGGACCTTCGCGGACATACTTAGTGTCCCAGCCATCCTCCGCCGCCGCTGCGACCCAGGCGCGCAAGCCGTCATGAACCCCAGAGTAGAACTTCTCCTTGCAGGTCCTCAGTGTGGCACCCATGACTCTCTCGAAGCCGGAGGCTTGTAGCTCGTCACGCAATACGTTTCTTGCTGATGCTGTGGGGAGTGAGGCAATGAGGCCATTCAAAAGGTCGAGATGTGCAGTAATATAGGTCGTAGCATCCCACTCCACGCCACCAATGTACGGTGCTGCTGGAACCGGTGGCCGGGAGCCAGGGAAGTGGCGCTGAGAGTACGTCGCAGCGAGCACCTTTTGTCGCTCCTCGTAATTTGCGCCCTCAATGTTTGCTGCTGCGGCACCTTGACCTGATCCAGGTCGAGGCAGAGGCACCACATTCAGATGGTGTAAGAAGATCCAGAAAACTTCCTTCGTGACGTTCGTCACTTCCCGAGACCACGACTTGTACGGTCGCGGCATGTGCATATTGAGCACAAAGCCTACTGGTTGTTGGTCGTCGTTCTTCTGCTCACGGAGGTAGGATAGGACCCGTTGGGCCCTGTGTTCTAACGCCTGTGACGCCGAGCCTGTCCATCAGCAAGGAAGTTGACTATTGTCCTGTCAGTACGAGTATTGTTCCTGCTTGCGATGCGCATATCCACTTACATAGCACAGTCACAATGATACTGCGGGTCGTGTATTCAGCAGGGCCCTTCTTCTCCTCATCGAAAAGCATCTGAATCAGAGCAGGAAACAGCTCATTGGCGACCTTGTCGAGCTCGATCATCGCACGCTCAGTAGTGCAAAGACCCTTCAAACAAAGCAGCGCTTCATGCAAGAGCTTGTCCTCATGGTCCTCCCGCCATTCGACGGCCATGATGCGTTGGAGCAAGTCCACAATCTGCCCCATGCCGCCAAGCGACACGAAGTTGTCGACCCATGCTACAGTCTCGTTTCGCAGAAGAAGTCGAAGCTTGTGCAGTCGCTCGTCGTCAAGTTTCGCAAGATCTCGATGCTTTTCCAGGTAGCTGATATAGTCTGCTGGTGCTGCCGGCTTGCCACTCTTGCGGCCCAGGGAGGCGAAGGGCTTCGACGTGGTTGTGGTCGTAGCTGCAGGCGTTACTGCATCTGCCTCGTCACCTGAGAAAAGTGTCGAGTTTGGTCTGCCTCGACTGCGAGACCGGTTCTTCTTGGATGGCGATGCGTCACTGCGCTTATCACTCCTACCGAACGTGAAGTTGCGACTTCGCGTCCTTGACCTTTTTGTTGTCCTACCATCATCTTCGGTTGACTTTCGTTCAAGTGCAGGCCTCGCGGCCGCGTCTTCTGGTGTAGCAGCAGCAGCATTGGTGTTGCTGACACTGCCGGTAGGGCTGCTACCAGCCGTCTTGAGGCCTTGGTCTTGCTTGATAAAATCCGCTTTCACCCGAAGTGTCAATGACCGCATCTTCTGCCGCATGGGCTCGGGTATGTTCCTCGAGTCGAGCACAGTCTCAAATGCTTCGTCGACAGTCTTCTGGTCGAGTTCTGGCTCTTGCTTCAAGTGCTCCGTCTTACTCTTGCCCTGTAGCGCTGCTACGGCAGCCATAACCCTTCCGCCTCTCTTTGCAACATTGATCTTCTCCTTCGCTGGGTCTTGCTCGCAGCTGCTGCCACTGGCATGGCGCTCTCCATTGCTGTTACTCTTCCAGCGACTTAGCACTGGACGTTCACCTGACACTCGCCGGGTGCCTTCTTTGTTCTGGCGGGACCCGGAGTCCTCCGATCGCCTTGCTTCCGTACTTGATCTGTTTCCGCTAACGCGCCTGGTGACTGCACCAACCAAGCTTTCCGCAGCACCTCCATACGAGCTCTGTGGCCGACTGTTCAAGGTCGGCTGAGCATTCGACTGGGATAAGGTACCGTTGAAGTTTCTTTGCTTCGAAGGCGAGTACTCTTGGGGTGTGTACCTGGTGATTTCGTCTTCAATGACTTTGCTGTCTCTCGCCTTGGGCCTGTCATCGTCCTGCAGGTTTGACGAGTATCTCGCCCATATGGGCGTATCCATTGACTTCTTCTCACGTGTTGGTGGGGTAGTGTTTTCCTTGTCCCTCTGGATCTGAGCTGACAGATCTCTGCTAGAGCGGTTCATCTTGGCGAACATGGTGGAAAGACTGGTAGAGGATTTGGATTTCTTTGGCGAGCTGGGGCCGTCTTTGGTTTTGGTCGGGATATGCACGGGGTGATCTTCGGAGCAGCCACGCTTTTGGGCGGACTTTACTTGGTGATGACGGTGGAGACTGTACATTGCCTTGCCGTTCACCTAGGACCTTTCCTTTGCCGGCGTGAGGGTGGTCAGGAGGGAGAAGAGGCACAGATTTGGTTCTCATAGCCGGGTTCTTGTTACGCTCTGGAGAAGCTGGTCTGGACTTTGGCGAGACAAAAGACCTGAGTATGTTGGATTTCGAGGAAACATTGCGGCGATGAGCAGGCCGCTCTCCGTCGGGGCTTTTGATCGCGCTGTCCATGATCATGAAGCAAGCATTCAAAAGTTACTGATACTTCTCATGAGCACTTCAAAGTAGCGGTCGTCTTGTCTGCAACAGCTCGGGTAGGCTCGAGCTAGTAGTAATAGCACTATAGGCGTTGATAGACCTGAGTGTTTACATCCCAGGGCCCGGCTTTCCGTTGCCCAGCAACCGCACCCAAAGCCGACGCGGGCCACCCTCTACTCGTTCACATGCTTGCCTGCCTCGACACAATTTGCGTTCCTCGCGTGAGGCCAGAGCGATCATGTACTGCTGACCCTGATCATCATCGATGGATTTCTTGGGCTGTGATATACAGGCATGACTTTACTATAGAGCTCTTCCTGCGGGTGACACATGCCGGACTGAACGCGGAACGGAGCTATAGCAATGGAAGCGCACGAGATCGGGGAAACGCCCCACGTCATGGCGGAACATTAAACTGCGATAGCCGCTGGGTATATGTGCACTCTGCTCCATTGCATGGCACTTGTTCTTAGGCATTACTGTACACTACACCACATCTTATCACCATGTCCGCTCCGGCGTCTGTCTTCCGCACTGGGGCAACCGCACTCATCACCGGCTCGGCGTCGGGCGTTGGCCTGGCCGTCGCGAAACTATGCGCCTCGCATTCGATGGATCTCATCCTGATAGACAATGATAGCGACAAATTAAGCCAGGCTCAATCTTCGCTAGCTGCTTCTGTATCCAGCAAGGTTGAAGGTCATGTCATGGACGTCGCCTCCATGGCTGACTGGTCCGCTTTGAGAGACAGTGTTGAGAAGGGCGGAAAGAAACTCGATTTCCTACACCTCAATGCCGGTATCGGATTAAAGGGCGACTGGACTGACAGTGCGTACTTCCACAAGATATTTGACGTTAACTTCTTTGGCGTCCTCAACGGTATCAATGCTTTCTTCCCACATTTTGAAAACAACAGTGGCCAGCAGAAAGCAATCGTGGTGACTGGCAGTAAGCAAGGCATCACGAACCCACCTGGCAATCCTGCATACAATGCAAGCAAGAGTGCGATCAAGACAATCGCCGAGCATCTCTCTTACGACCTTGCCAAGTCGTCGCCAGCTACATCAGTCCATTTACTGGTACCCGGCTGGACCTTCACGGGATTAACAGGCGGAGGAAAGACATCAAACAAGCCAGACGGCGCGTGGTCACCAGAGCAGGTCGCTGATTTCTTGTACAAAAAGATGTCAGACGGGAAGTTCTACGTGATGTGTCCAGATAACGACGTGAGTTGGGACACCGATCGCAGACGCATGATGTGGACCATGGGCGACATTGTATATGAACGCCAGCCCCAAAGCAGGTGGCGTGAAGAGTACAAGGATGAAGCATCCAGGACATGGAGCAGATGGAGCTTGGTGAGAAGCAAGGCAATTGACCGAGCATGTCCTTCCGACAACCTTTGTGTGCTTCAGATAGGCAAAATGAAAAGCCATGAAAGATCTCCACTTGGCTTGTCGCATCGTCGACTTCTGGCTGCCTCCCCTTCTCAAGTCTCCGTCACAAAACCCATGGTACTCTAGAATCACCTCGCTTCGCAAATGCGATACAGGACATCAATCTATTTGACGCAGCCTGACTTGGATTTGCTTTCTGATAAACCTCATGTATATGAGCGACACGCCATTGAACGCGGCCTTGGCAGACAGGCTAAGCAATCGTCTCGAACACAAGCGTCGTAAGGGCGTGCCTTGGTATAGCACTGCCGTGCAGCATCCGAGACCTTGTAAGGCGATGGCGTTCGAAGATAAATTAAAGATCGGAAGCTGCAAAGCTGGAACGGCCTGCCTACCAATACTTATATAGGTGAGCGTAGACGCTTCTCACTTCATCTTTTGCTCTTTCATCAACAGTCCTAGACCTTTTGCATTACCTCTCTCCTCTGCTCTGTGAGCAAAACATTCGTTCAGTACATTCATTTCGTTGAGCACCGGTTGCTCTTTTTTTTTTTAGAAGGCAAGAGAATCAAGTCGTACTTTATCGAGTCCGTCAACTCCATACACAAGCTCCAACATGCATGTCAACAGCGCTCTTCTGGCCAGCCGTGGCCACCTTCTCCAGCATGGCATCTCTTGCCAATGCTCACGGCTACTTCACCAAGCCAGAGGGCCGTCAACCGGGGACTGCGTTCCAGGATGCATGTGGTATGCAGGCCTATTACAACATGAAGGGCAGCATCAATGGCAACATCCAAGGCCTGCAGCAAGTCGTTGCGAATCAGGACGACTACAACCCAGACGAGTGCCATCTTTGGAAATGCAAGGGCATGAAATACGCCGACAACAAGGAGTGAGTCTATTCCAGTTGAATCAATCGCATGGTTCATATCTGACAACGTTCCTAGCAACGTCCAATCCTACACTCCCGGCCAATCTGTCGACCTGACCTTCACAATCGTGGCCCCCCACACCGGCCATGCGAACGTCTCCATCATCGACACATCCTCGCCCAACGGCAAAGTGATCGCCAAGAACCTCAAGAAGTGGGACAACTACGCCCCAACATCCTCTCCTATCCAGGACAGCCAGCAGAACTTCAGCGTCAAGATGCCGACGAACCTGGGCGACCAGTGTGCCGAGGAGGGCCAGTGTGCTATCCAGATGTACTGGGACGCGCCTGACATCGATCAGACGTACGAGAGCTGCATCGATTTCACGCTGAGCAGCTCGAACTCCAAGAGGGATGCTGATGCCGAGGAATTCTCCAGGCCGCACCCGAGGGACTTTAGCCCAAGGGCCGCCGCTGAGGAGTAAGCGAGTGCGCTGGGCGCATTATCGCAAGTGCATTGTATTTCATGATGGTGATAGATTGTTTGGTAGTTCGGAGTTTCTGCTTGTTTCCTTGAAGATGAAAAGTCCATTTTGCCACCTCCCGCCTTCGTGCATCTCAAATGTCTCCGCTTCTCGCTTGATACTCCGCAGGCTATCATTGGTCGATATGCATGCATGTAGGGTGTTACAAGATGCATGAGATCGCAATCGGCGCTTGTCGCACATTCAAAAGGTGGCCGCAATCACAATTCTGTCTGTAACAAGCTACGTTAAAGATGTCGGGTCGGACGAAGGTGTCGGCGGCGCTGTCCAGAATTGAATTTTCCAGAGTCAGCAGACAACATCCTGACTTCTTTAGCTTCGTCGAAAATACGATCGTGACAAACAGAAAGCATAGACGTGATGGGCTTCAATCTCTCCAGAAAGAAGATTGGGACGCAAGGTACTCGCGGCGTTGCGGGAAGTCTTTCCTCGGGACCCTTTGAAAGTCGAGCAATACATCAAACAGGTAAAATCTGACCCAGGAAAATGTTATTTGTGACGACTGACGAGAGCGCTAAGGCAAGGTCACACGAGGGTAAAAGATATGGCAGGACACCATGCAGCGTAAATTAGGCCATACCGATGTGCCCGTATCCGCGACCTGGACAGAGCAATGCCTCGCGCTCAACTCACCTTCACTAAGCCATCCGACGAAAAGCAAAGGCCGCGAGCAATTTGACGGTCAAACGTATTCAGCCTTCGCAGAAAGCCTTACAGAAGCGCAACCAACACGTTGTACTGACTAAAGCGCTAGTTGATGAGGCTTTCCGCCTTGCGGCCTCCAAGATACCAAAACGCATAAATACTATCTACATGGAGAAGATGTGTGTTAGGGTAAGCGAGCTTCAAAAGTGATGGATCAAGATGCACTTTGCTGACCTCGGTTGTAGTGCTTAGGGCAAGAATCAAGTAAGTATTGGAAGGACCGCTAGCAAAACGCTGTGACTACCAGATGCAAATTGCTACAACCGAACGTTGTAGCGCGTCAAGTCCTGTTGCGGATCACTCATTGGTTATTTGGGTTGAAAGTTGTAGGCTGAGGAGGCATGAATCTGCATGTCAGATACCCCCAAATAAGACATCACTGTAGTCTGTACAGGTGTATCTTCACTACAGTCATTATACCTGATCCCCATTAGTAGCAGGTCTTTTTTCAGCCTTCTCCCTGCGCTGCTCCCTCCCCTTGTCACTCCAGGGGAAGTGGAAAACAGGCACAAGAACAGCGAATTGCTCGGGTCTGCAATTCCTGCCAACATATTCCACCAAGCGATGAAAGAAGCGACAATGCCAAACGCACCGCCAGCCCTCGTCAACGGCACGTTCGGCTCACCCCCCTGCGTTGGTGCAACGTAGTAGCTAGTCGCCAAAAGCAAGAACGTAATCCAGACCGTGAACAAAAGGCTGCTGAATGCCACCGTCGACTTGAGGGTGCAGAGCCAGATGATGAAAGTGAAGATCATCCAGGCATAGAGGTAGAAGGAAAAGGCCAGGTAGAAGTCGTTGATCGAGGTGGAGTTTTGGTATGTGCTTTCCACTCGGAAGCCTCCAGGCGTGAGGATGATGGCGAGACCGATCCAGAACCCGCCGTATGAGCTTAGAGCGCAGCCACCGAAGACTGTGAATTTTCGTTAGGCGGAGAATGGCATGAGTAGTAGTTGATTTCGTAACTCACCGTTGCCCACTGCAATATCCCACATGCCCGCAAGCAACTGAATCAACCCGCCATACGCGAAAGCCGGTCCGATGACGATACTCGGCGACGACAATCCTCTCGTCCCAAGATTGATCAGAGAGAGAAGGAAGGTTGTCAAGGCGAAGCCAGCGAGACCCAATGGTGCCGGATTGGCGATTCGGGACTTCGGCGGCCTGTAGAGACCAGGCTGGAAAGCACCACCAAAAGCTGGAAGCCGGGCGGATTCACCAGTGTTGACGTGGGCGAGGGGGTTACCGCCATAGTCACCATAGCCTTGACGCTGCGTAGCCGACTCTCTGTGCTCCGCGTGGCTGGAACCTGATGAGGAAGGCATGATGGGGGGATGTCCGCAATCCTTTCAGCGACGCGGTAGCGAGAGCGAGAGGAAACAAGAGTATACCAAGAGGGAGGAAGAACGTATGATACTTACCTCCGAGCCTCCCAAGGCGAGACAAGCTACTGGCAAGAGAGTTTAGAGATCGTCCGCGCCATTTCTCGCTCTCCGAGATGTCGGCGAGCTGGATTTGGAAGGCCCGTAGGAGCATACGCGCCGCCAGTCCGAGATGGTGGATCTGTCACGATGGGTTCGACTCGTCAACCTTCGTCATCGTCATTAGAGGTCCGGAAAGGCGGAGATTGGGGGGAAGTTGTGGAGAAGTCTCCGTGGGGAAGATCCAACGGCGCGGTTCCAGCAACCGGTTGCCAGGATGGAGCGCTTCCGCCTGCTTGTTTGAGAACGACAGCTTGCCTCGGCAATCTGCTCTGCATGTGGGACAATAAAATGTATCTCATCATTGAACACAAACTCGCTGCGTCTCCAACCAGATTAAGCAAAGCCAGAGCGCGAGCCCGACTGGAAGGCGTTCATTCTTCGACGGGCGTAAGCAAAAGCTAAGAAAGATTATACTCACGTCGGTCAGATGGTAAAAGCTTAGGTTGACGCTTGTCCTTCCGCTGTGGAGAGGAGTTTGCCTGAGAGATACCTTTTCATAAGTTTGACAATGTCCAGAACCACTGGTCCGACATAGACATTGCTTTTTTTGCCGCAATATGAGAGCTGCCATTTCATTGCCATTCTTCTATCGAAGCTAGCTACAGCATTCTGTTCCACAGCACCTTGGAAGTTAACGCCCCGCCAGTGAGCCCAGTCCTCCATAAACATGGGGAGAAAATCACAGCCGAAATAACACCATGAGCAACGCCGTCGCTTCGTGGTATCTTAAAAACTCGTAACGCATGGCAGTTGGGATGATGAGCCTATGCCTCAATCTGCTTGACGCATTTTGGAAACTCCTTCCAGTCGTACATGACTGTGTTTGCCTTGGTCTGTTCGGTCAGCAGCTGAGCCATCTGGTTCTGCTTCTGCTCGCCCTCCTCAATCTTGTAGATGCCGACATAGGCAATGATCGGAATCCCAGCGCGCATGGCCGCTGTGGCCCCGGACTTGCTGTCCTCGACCGTGAGAGTCTCCTCAGGCTTTACACCGAGCTCCTTGCAAGCGTGGAGGTAGATGGCGGGATCAGGCTTGGAGGATGGCGGGTTGAGGGAGGTGGCAGCAGAGTAGACGTGCTCCTCCGGGAAGAAGCGCAGCAAATTGGTCTTCTGAAGCGATGCAATGACGCGTGGCTTAGCTGAGGTCGAGACGACAGCCATTGGGTAGCCCTGGCTCTTCGCCCACTCAAGTTGCTCAGTGACGCCGGGACACTCGACGCACTTCTCACTCAGCTTCTGCGTGACCTTGCCCAGCTCGCGGCTGACGAAGTCGTCAACCTCGTCCTGCTTCATCTGGAAGTCATGCTTCTTCTGCAGCAGGACTAGCATGTTGCGGAAGTTGTTGCCGACGAAGTCCTCGAGGAGGCTGTCGACATCGTAACGGTCGGGCAAGCCATGCTTCTCCAGCACCTCGTTGGTCAATTCAGCGCAAGCTTCAAAGGCAAGGCGCTCAGACTGGCAAAGGGTATTGTCGCAGTCGAGGAGGATATATTTGACCTGGGTCGTGTTAGTGTCAAGGGACACGTAACGGTTTTCTGGCCTGATCCAATGATGCTGCCGCTGCATGCATTGAAGGCTTTAGTGATGTGGGGCATGACAACATACTTTACCCATGATGTGAGTTTAGTTTGTTCGAGGTGTTGTGGTGGTTTTGAGGGTATGGTGCTAATGTCAACCTTGAAAACGTGATGACCTCTGTTCACTCAAGCTGTTGTCTGTTTCCTTGTACGAGGAAGGAGGAGCTGTTGCACTGCTTCGAGACCCTTCTTAAAGGCGGGGTCCTGCGCCTCACTGCTGCCGTGTCATAGTTGTGTAACTCAGTCGAGTTAGCGCCCCGTCAGCGGTCCGGCCCTCCCTCAGGCACTACTGCTGCTCATTCGCCGCATGCACTCCACTCTGCCAGCACCTGCAGATCGAGAAGAGGCGCTGAGCGAGTGAAGATCGAGGTGCATTCACTTCACAGCACTCCATTCCATCCGGCTCCATGGCGTTGCGTGGACGTGCTCGAAACCTTCCTTGAATGGGCAGCCTGCGAGTTTCTGAAAGCTATCCGGCCGTCCGACACCAGACCTGAATAGCTATGGCTACAATTGCCGCTCGACATCGGCGATTAAACCTATCGAATTCGTACACCTGACGATAGATGATTGTCATCGGGTATCATCACCTGCAGTTGCTGCAAGCGTTCACTAGTCATGCAGGTGACTTCCGTATATCGCCGCAAGATCTTCCGCCTTGAGATTGCATATAGTACTGTACCACGTCACTACCGTCGAGTTCCGTCTATCTGGCATAGGCGAGCTGGCTCTTTTTCGATGCCCATAAAAATAGACGCCCCGAAGAAAAGTTCGTCCTACCCTGTTGTTACTCTTATCGTCGGTATTTAATTTAGACGAATAGATGGGCCCATATGTCGTGACCTTGTAGATGTTCCATGTTACGGAAAAACTCACACATGGCCAGACCACCCAAGTATCTGGGAAATGCCATCAGGCTAATTTTCTCGCGCATTTTGGACCCCACGTGGAATCATCATTGGCATTGCAAGCTTTTCGTATGCGATAGCAGCCGTGAGTGGGTTTGCGCGCACGGAATGTTTTGTTCCGGAGTGCGCGTGCTTATTGTAGCATGGTGTGTCTTGGTGAGACATGAGTCCACGAGGTTTTCTCATGTCGTGTACTGGGGGGGGGGGGCCTATTCCAAGCGATTCCAGTCGGGGGGTCTCCGATGGGCATGCCTGCAACGCCATGCTTGCAAAGCCAGCATGGGTTGAATGCACCCCTCTTCCTAACGATCTGCCTTTCGCGCTGACAGGTATTTACATGTGCAAGGGTCAAGTTTTCTAGCTCGTGTATGGGGACAAGGGAAAAATCGATTTCAGCCCTCCATTTCCAGGCTTACGTGCCACTGATTTGGGCTTATGTACATAGGTAGAAGGGTATCTTGATGAACAAGAACAACACAGGAGGGCAAGTGTACTTACAGCCATTACCCCAGGTCACAACCTCACTAGAAACCAAACGCCATGCTCTATCGACAAAGGAATAAATTATGCAACGCCGTCCTTTAGAGTGCTTTGTAGCTCCCCATCAACATTCCCTATATGCTGCGGCCTCGGTGCCTAAAACGTCGGAAAGCCATGTCATCCGAGGTAACTTAGATTCCTTTGACCAATTTGCTCGTGCCTTCCTCATGTCTCTCATGACGCTGTCGCCATTGCCACTCGACCAGGACAGGCAGGAAGCTCCACAGGTCGAACTCCGGCCACAAGCAATCAAGGAAGCGCATCTCGGTTTCTTCGTGACATTGCCAGAGCATGAAGTCTGAGAGTCGGTAGACGCCAGACGTCCTGACTAGGAGGTCTAAGGGAGGCGCGTTGGAGGTGTAGGTGTTCTTAGTGAGATGCTCGGCGGTCAAGGTCTCCGGGTCAGGAAGGTGTTGAGGTCGAGATTTGGAGGCTCTGGACTTAGTAGATGTGTTCGAAGGTTTGGACTCCGGTGAGGGCGAATAGGATGTTTGGGAGCTTGACGGCTGAGCGGTGGACTCGGCGTCAAGTTCCTGTTCGGAAATCTCTGTTGACTCGGCATCTTGCTGCTGGGCATCTTGACCTTTGCTCAGCGTTTTCAAAGACTGCAAGTCCTCTTTGCTTCCTCTGTCTTCTTCAGTGATGTTGGATAATCTTCTCGAAGTGCGGATACTGCGCTGGATGCGACTTTCGCTAAAAGGCCGGCTCCGGCCTGATCGATCGGCTGGTACGCTGTACTCCTTGACCGTGTCTCTAATGCTTCGCGTGATCTCCTCTCGACTAGTATAAGGAAAACAGATATTGAGCACCTTCTGGTCATTGTGTGCCGTCATCTCGACAGAACGATTGACTTCCGCCATGACATCTTCCCGCACCAGTGACAAGTCACCCAATATTCTGACGCTCGCACCGTAACGGTCCAGAAGATCTCCATGCTGGCTCATCTGAGTGAGCTTTGTCTTCGCCAGATCCATGAGCCCGTCCACTTCGTACTTGCTGCGCTTGAAGTTCTCGATGGAAAAGGCATAGATGGTGACGACCTCCACGCCGCTCTTGTAACAGACCTCTAAGATCTTTGCCAGAGCTTCAAAGCCCAGGTGATGCCCTTCTACCGTCTCCAGTTTGTGCTCGCGAGCATAACGTCGGTTGCCGTCCATTACGAAGGCGACATGTCTAGGGACGGGACCACATCGCAGCGCGCCGATGAAGAGCTCACGGACTTGTTGCAGGGCATATTCGACTGGTGGAAGAGAGAGTAGCCAGCGGCGTAGTGAGGCGTTGTGGACGGTTGCCATTGTCGTTACAGTCGCGCGCTCGTGATTCGTTTAGGACATGAGTTGGGGGTTCTTGGTATGGCGTTCGGACAACAGACGAAGCTGTTCAGATGAATGAATGCGATTGGAGTGGCTGTACCTCCGTATCGAGACGCAATGTCACAGCCACAGATGTTGCGTACCTGATATAGCGGCTTCGTTTCAGCCTCCACGAAACGCGGCCGCGACCTTGGCCAGTGACGAAGCTCCTGCATCAATGCGGAATTCGTTCCGTAATGCGAAACTGGTATAAGGTATCCGCCTGCTTTCACGTGTTTTACATGCCGTAGTCTTTGTCCTCATCTGGGAACAATCATTGATGCACCTAGGTATATTCAAACCATTTGTGCATGCATCTGCTGCAACTTTGAGTGACATGTACATCATAAGTCTTATGCTTTGCGGTCCGTGGAGTGGAATACCGACAACATGATTTGCATTAATGCCTACCAAGACCATGACATTTGTTTCCAAACAACAATACTCGCTTGCCTATCCAAGCGGTACAACTTTATCAGACTCATCTCTTATAAGAAAATTGCTATTGCTAACAGAACATGGAAATCTGCCTCAAATAATCATTGCGCCACTCAAACCTACACTGTAGCCATTTCAGATACATGGAACCTTCTATCGCCTTCCCCTCGTGCTGTAGCTCAAGTTCGACCGAGCAGTCGTTCCCAGCCGATGCACCGCACTTCTCTTCTCCCAGACCCCAGATCTGCCCTCCACTACAGCAATCAACTCCTCCGCTACGCGCAGAGCGAACATGTCGTTGCCGGAGCCTCTGCTCTTACGCTTTGACGCAGCATCCAGAATCCACATGAATGCCGTCCTACGGCGCTGACGCAGGCCAAGCGGGACAGGGATTTGCAGGGCTACACCACCTCCTGCTGCGCCTCTCTGGCTGCGAATACGGAGGAGTGGGGCCACGGAGTCGATGGCGAGGGTGAGGTAGAGGACAGGATGGAGCGGAAGATGAGACGCTGGCGGCGCGCCGGGGAGAAGAGGGCGAGCTGGGTTGTAACTCGGTGGGGAGGCGGTGCGAAGGTTGAGAGAATGACGTGCATGTTGCGCTGAGCAGTCGCTTTCTTGCCGTCTCGCATGAGAAGGTTCGTGACCTGTTGCACTACAGGGTCGTAGCGGTACCTGTGGTTGCTGTTTGGCGGGAGCGGGAGATTCGGTAGAGGGAATTTGTGTCCCGTCTTCTCGGCCTGCAGAGATTCGGGCGCAGGAGTTGGAGGCTGCGCCTCCGCGGTGTAGCCGGTGAAGGTGGCTCGCTGATCTTCGGATGGAATCATCGCCGGGTCGAATGGAGCAGAATCCATGTGCTGGGAAGCCTCCGCCATCCTTCTTCTAGCGAGGGTAGAGAAGTCTCTTCTGCCACCAGCAGGCTCGCCTGGGCGAGCGTTCTGTGCGCTCTGAGGATTCTTGACGCTGGCCTTCATCACTTCTGGCGCATTCTTCCTGGCCTCCTTATCCTCCTTCAGGATGTCCTGCACTGGAGTTCCCTGCCCTTCGATGTCCGGCCCCTCCTGACCCATCATCTTGCTCATCTTAGCCTGCTCCTCGCTCACGTGCTCCTGCTGCTGCATGTTGGGCCCGACCTGGCCAGCCTGGGCCTGCGGCAAACGGCCATCCTTCTCATCCGCAAAAGTGCGCTTCACACACGCAGCGCTCGGTCTGAAGGTCGCTACTGGTCGTGATCGAAATGCTAGTGCGCGAACACTAGCGAAAGGCGTCATTGGGGGCGGCATGGTGTGAGAAGTGCTGATGGGTTGGAAGTTGTGCTGTCAATGCCCCGAAAAGTGAGGTTCGGGGCCGCGGATGCTGCCGACCTCGGAGGCGTGACCGCGCCAAGCCTAGCCCTTCTACCTCTTACTACCTATCACCCAGAGTCAACCTGAATCACTGAATTAATACCTAGGTAAGGACTGTTAAAAACCGCCATGGCATCTCCAAATGACTATAATTATCTAGACCAAAGAATTCGCTGTGTCATTGTCAAACTCTCTATCGGCTCTTCTATTGTATCAAAGATGGAAGTTGATGTATACAGAAAATGCCTGAAATACCCTCCCTAGACCTGACCATACACAACAAATCCTACACCATAGGCTTCTCCATAGGCTGGATAACCGCACCCGGCTTGACCACCACCCTCGGCCGCGTAGCCCGCTGGAACGTCTCCTTCGTCGTCCACTCCGGACCGACAGGTACACGCAAGCTCCTCTCATACTGCTCCTTCTGCTCGAAGCCGTGCGGCAGCATGGGAGCCTGGTACTTGCCGCCCTTCCGGTCCTTCTTCTCCGAAATGATCACATTCGGTAAACGGGCGTCTTTTCGCTGCTCAGGACGCACGCCACCCGGGAGTTTATGCTTGAAAAGCGGGTTGTGCTGCTGCTTCTTGTTGGCTTTCTGGATGGATCGACTAAGACCTGTGCCTGTCCAGGAACCCCATCCGGGAAGGTGAGTGGAGATTTCCTTCTCGTCTTCGCTCGCAACATCTTCTTCTTTTTCAGCGTTGAAAGCGGCTTGCACGTCATCGCCAGCGAAGGCGCGTCGATGGAAGTCCGACTTTTGTTGCTCTTTAGTGAGAAGAGGGTTCTCGACGTCTGAGCCATCATTGTCGTCCTCGCTGGCCTGCCCATTCGCAGTCGGTTTAGAGCCTTTTTGGTGCCTTGCGCTTTTGCCTTTTGAGGTGCTGCAGCGGGCTTATCGTCATTCGTGATGATTACGCCTGTTCCCTGCTGCCTCCCTTTCCCTTCGCCTGTCCTTCCTTGACTTCTTCGGACCTTCGTCATCATCAAGCCACGAAGAAGTTGTCGCCGGCTTCTCCTGGAGACTGTGCCGGTGCGCGCTTATCTCGACGGTCCGGTATCGCAGCAGCCTTGGCCAGCGGTCCGCTGGCAGAGTCTTTAGACTTCTTGACATTGCCTTTGGGCTGCTGTATCTGCTTCTTTCCGACCTCAGTCGCAGGGCTTCTTCACTGTGGGCCATTGCCTCGTCCTCATCGCCCGACAGATTTCCCTCTTCAAGCTCCGGTTTCTTGGCCTTCGGCTGAGGCGCTTTTCCTTCCTTTGCTTTCGGTCCAAAAATCGCCCTTCCTAAACCCTCTTCCTCGCCCTTCTCACTCTCACTTGCACCATCACCATCCTCGAGAGCCAGCTCCTTCCGCAGCCGGTCAACGTCGTCGTCGTTCTGCGCGCGCTGCCTCGCTTCAGCATCCCGCATGAATTTCATACTCCCAACGCCTTTCTGCTTTCCGGCTGCCTGTCCATCCTCGTTGAGCTTCTTGAGCTGGCGAAGTGTCTGGACGTCATCCCCTGCGGCAGAGCCATCGTCTTCGTCGTCATCATCAGAAGGCACATCACTCCCTCATCACTGTCGACATTCTGCCCAGCAATCCTTCTACGCAGCTCTTCCTGTCTCCTTGCCTGGTCATGAACAGAATCCCTTGCACCCTCATCCCACACTGTGCGGTTCGTCGCTTTGAGCTGCTTAGCCCACTTCGAGTCCCTATGCTTCGTACTCATTCTCTCTTCTGCCCTCCTTCGATCCATCTTCTCACGTTCGTCATCATCTTGCGCTAAGCCCAGTCCTTCAGGATCCAGAAGCGCACGTTCCTTCTCAGCGTTCCTCTCCCTTTCTTTCCGATGCACACGTCGGTAAGCTTTCGATTTGATCTTATTGATCCTCTTCGCTTTGATCTCCTCCCTGAATAGCAACTCCCTCGCTCGACGCAGTTCTTGCCGTCGTCGCATGACCTCCTCCACGGGGAGTTTGTTCGTGCCTAGCTCCTCTGCCTTCATAATGCCCTCTTCACCTTCTCCAAGGCCTTCATCTTCCTCTGCGCCCTGCTGACCGGGTTTGGATGCCATTCCACTCTCTCCATGATCCGCTGGATGTTGGCTTCGAGATCGTTTTGCGGCGCTCCTTGGGTGTCGAATTTCTCTTTACCTTGAGGCTTAGTAGCATTAGGATCCTGCAGAGGGAAAGAGAGGAACTCAGCACGGCGGTTATTAATAACCGTGTCACGCCAGCGGTCCAGTTGCTCCTTGGCCTTCTGAGAGGCGACCTCACGATTGATTTTATCTTGTTGACGTTTCGGAAGCGGAGCGGAAAGCGTCTTGGGCGCTTGTGACTTCTTCTTTGTCTTGAGTGCTGCAGCATATTGCTTTTGGGCAAATGGGTCGAGGTCGGCGAGCAGATCGTCAACCGAGAGCGCTCCTCCATCCGCAGAAGGAGCTGAAGCAGTCGAAGTGGACTGTCTCCCATCCAGAGCTTCGATACGATCTCGGAGACGAGCCATGCGCTCTTCATTATCACCATCTTCGCCTTCATCCTCGTCGTCCTCATCGGAAGCCTCTGATCCAGACTCGTCTTCCTCGTCTTCGTCGCTAGCACTTTCTTCGTCTTCTCCGGTTTTGTCTTTCCCGCCGAGGTTTTCTTCATCCTCATCATCAAGCATCGTCGCAAGGTCCACGCCTTCATCTCCAAAATCGTCCTCCTCCTCTTCCTCACTGCCTCCACCGCCATCCTCGTTCAAATCCACGCCCTCTCCCATGTCTTCGTCCTCGTCCTCCACTTTGCGCTTCCGCTGTGGAGGCTTTTTCTTGTTACTTTGGCTCCCACGGAAAGTGAATCCTTCAAACCGCTCCTCGTCACTGTCACCGAAGGCTTCCTCTGAGTCCAAGTCACTGTCGTCCTCGTCTGACCCTACGTCACCCATTCGCCATTCGTTGCCTTCGCTATCACTGCCCCACTCTACTTCACCGTCCTCCTCTAAGCCCCTTCCCTTCGAGCTGGGCATTTTCCGCCGCGGCGCAGAGTCGTCCTCAGATGCATCGTCGTCTTCCTCGTCGTGATCTTCGGTCCTGCGACGTTTTTGACGTGGATACCCATCAAGGCTCTCGCCAAGACGATGAGGTGCGCTTTCGCGGCCTCTACGTCGTTTGGAGTTGTTGGAGACTTGGTGTGAGGCGGTGGCGTAGGCGTCAAGGTTGCGCTTGCGAGATTTGTTCTTTACGTTCTTAGGAGCTGCAGCGGATTTAAGGCTCGAGCGTGAGATACGTGGAGGCATGTTGACCGAATGTGCAACACCGCAGTAGAAGTGAGAAGTCAATTGGAAGAACGAGGCCTTTGCATGTGAAAAGTTCAAGGTCTCGAGACGAATTCTTGGCTACGCCTATCGATAAAGAAACCACTGGGACTTGAGCCGCCTTGCCCAATGCGGGCTTCACTTCCGTGCTGGCCTCCGCATAGCTGCATTGCGAATGTCCACTGCTCCATCTCACTGCATGCCTTGACCTGTCTCGCCTGCACTGAAATAGCATACTTACTCCGCCAAAATGCAGCCAACACCAATTCTGCAGCGCGCGATCAAGCGCTTAGCCCTCACCACCAAGCAGGGCCCACACAACTACTACAAGGGCAACCGCACAGGAGCCATGGGTTCCCATACCAAATACGGTGGATACCGCATTGATTGGAAGAAAGTGCGGACTTATGTCTGCCCTGATCTATCTGACTTCCAGGTATGTGTAGGCTTGTGTTAATAATGGGTGGTGGATCGACGAAATCGCAATGGGAGGGAGAATGGAAGACCAGAAGAGTTTGATGCTAATGTAATCCTGCAGCTGACACCCTTCGTGGCACGTCGAGTCGAGGCGAGAAAGGACAGCTTTGCTCACACTGAGACGAAGAGCCCGATGGACGGAAAGGAGTACTTGCGGAAGTGGAAGGAAGAGGGCGGCAACATTTGAGGCAGAGACCAGAAGACATACGTCAAATGAAGATCCATACGGGCATGGGTTCCCGTAAGCACCGCGCCGCGGAGGAGACAATCGGGATGAAGCATTCAGCGGGTTGGTCTTTGGCTCGCAGAAAGCCATTCACAAGGCATGCAAGTTCGCGGCCATGAACAAGGCTCTTCAATCTCCTGGGACGGGCTGATTGCACCATCAGACCGGTCCTCGACCAGTGGGTGCAGAGCGAGCGCTTAGAGAGTGCAGAAGCAGCGCGAGGTAGCGCGAGATGTGTAAAGTTCTGGGTGACCGGGTCGAGGGTTCATCTCACCATGGGCTTTACAAGGCGAGCAAATGTACTCTTTATCACCATTTTCGCGCCTACAATTGCTTTAAAGGACTACAGCTGCACTTTTTGCTCGTCAGTAGAACGTCGAGTAATCAAAACATGCTTACAGCCATTGCATATTCCGCGTATGGAGACAAGTGAGAAATGTTTCTAGTGCCTACTCGCCTGCACAACACGTTCGTGCGTTCCCTATAGCCAACTGATTTTGTCTCGCAGCTACATTGATCACAGTGACTGAAATCAGTGACTGAAGTCAAGCAATAACCATCTTGCTTTGCCTGGATGTCTGTACCCACGAAATTAGTTCGGTAGGTGGAAGAATGCTACAGTGTAGAGTGTGGCAGTCCTTGATGTGGACGAGCAAGAAAGCGCACGAGAGACAAAAGCAATACTGTAGTGCCAACGAACAGGCCGGATGCAGGACGCGTTGATTTGAACTTCGAATAGTTCCAAGCAATGCTCATGGCTCTCCCCACTACTGGGCATTCTTCCAAACCTGGCCATCGATGGTGATCGATAGTGATGGTCTGAAAAATGTGAGCAAGTCATGTCACTCAAATTTTGCGGATACTAAATGGTAGTGCCATGGGGAAATGTCCGTAATAGTGATCTCATGCGGCAGTGGCAGCCCAACCAACGCACCTCCCAAGCGTATAATGTGTGCCAAAAAGCATAGTCTATTCCAACCTCACCTGATGACACCTTCAGGGCAACGATCAGGCGCGAAAGAGCTTGATTGCCGATGTCTTGCCAGCACATCACTCGATGTGCCTCAAAAGATTTTCTTTTGTAGAGTCACTGCCCAGGTGGTTGTCATTGATGCATCATCATGAACAAACCTGCGAGTGATGATCACGATCGGCGAGAAGGTAAAGCTTCTGAAGACACCTTGGAGGCTGCCGACGATATGTCTTACACGCGGAAGAATTGAAAGAATTCAATATTAGTCACATTTGAAGGCTACCAGGTCAGTGAGGGCAGAGGAGGCTCAAGGACGCTCGATGTGTTGAGCCTGCATCTCGGAATCGGGCACCGGGAGTATGCTTTCCTGCCTATCAGCAATCTTACCTTACGGCTATCGAACCATCGGTATTGTCGGGTGTGTAGCCGAGTGGAGGGAAGCCTGACGGTCCTCGCGGAGCAAGAGACGCGGAAATGCTAGAAGGGTTGGGGGTGGCTACGACGCGCCAAGTGTTGCGCGGCTCCTCCCGCAGCGGCGACGAGAAGAAATGCTGTCGGACTCGCCACCCGTCTGTATTGCTGAAGACTGCTCTTTCTGTCCACTGTCACCCACCGCCGCCATCGGACAGCCTGTAACCCTGTCAGCCCGGCGTGATCAATATTGGAGCGCTCTGAGATGAAGCCGAGACCAATGCATGGCGTCTCCGAACAACTCCACACATGCTGGGCTCTGTGCGAAGCTTAAAAGAGCGGGTACGGTGGTCGGTGGGGGAGTCTGTGGAGAATTGTTGCTCTTCGCCCGAAAATTAAGCAGGGCCCAAACGTCACGCGCATATCATGCGAAAGCTCTGGCGAAGTGGACCACGAAAGTGTAAAGGGGATCCGTGATAGGCTGACGAGAAGGTCAGTGGCTCTGTTCCTATTTCGCGTCACCCAAGTTACGAATTTCTCTCTTCCCGGTGCCTGCGTAGGACGGTATTTCTTCCAGATTAGGATCTCAGGGACCATCTTATCAAGCCCGCTTCTGGCGACGGTGCGTGTATTCGTCTTGTAGGCAACGAGTGTAGTCCCGGAAGAATTTCTACTCGCAATGGCAGAACCAAGCAATACCTTCATTGGGTCCGCCGAGGACACCAGCCAGACCATGCCACCACAGGATAATCCGCTGCCGACGAGGCCGGCTGCACAGGACAGCGGAAAGCGTCCTGAAAGAAGCTGGCGCTGGCACAGTCGAGGTCGAGAAAGACCCTAAGCACCAACAGCCCAACATCACAGCCCCTGGTCCTGATGGCAACACACCACCAGGGACGAAGCCCGCCGCAAGGCCTGGCATGCCACGATTCACCACCAGCAAGGAGAACGTGCTCTCTGGCTTCTTCATTGGTAGCATTGACCAGGGAACGACAAGTACAAGGTTCATCATCTTCGACGGTGTGGGACAACCGGTCGCAGCCCACCAGCATGAGTTCAGACAACACTACCCTGAGTCTGGTTGGCACGAGCATGACCCGAATGAGCTAGTTGCCAGCATGGAAACTTGCGTGAAGAAAGCAACGGCAACATTCCAAGAGCTTGGACACGATATCAAGGACATTAGAGCCATTGGCCTTACCAACCAACGTGAAACGGCCTTGGTGTGGGATTGGGAGACTGGCGAGCCGCTCCACAATGCAATCGCGTGGCCAGACACCAGAACAAAGGGTCTTGTACGTGATTTGAAGCACAAGGAGGAAGAGATGGGTCTGGATTTGGCGAAGGAGACCGGTCTACCGCTCTCCACATACCCATCCTGCGTCAAGCTTGTGTGGATGCTCGAACATGTGCCCAAAATCAAAGAGACCTACGAAGCTGGAAGACTGGCTTTCGGCACTGTGGACACATGGTTGCTTTACAACATGAACGGCAAGAACAGGGATTACTTCGTCACAGACAGCACCAACGCCAGCAGAACCATGTTCGTGAACTTACATACGCTGCAGTGGGACGACAAGCTCCTGAACTTCTTTGGTCTCGACAGGAACAAGCTGCATCTCCCGCGAATTGTGCCTTCTTCCGACCCGAAGTCATACGGTCAAATGGCTAGCGGCCCGTTGGAAGGCTTAAAGATTGCTGGCTGCATTGGTGACCAGTCAGCGGCTCTGGTGGGTCAGCAGGGTTTCACTCCCGGCTCAGCAAAGAACACTTACGGCACTGGCTGCTTCTTACTTTACAACGTTGGTTCGAAGCCGGTTGTCTCTACACACGGTCTTCTTGGCACAGTCGCGTACGATTTTGGTGGGAACAGCAAGCCAGTCTATGCCCTTGAGGGTTCAGTGGCTGTGGCTGGCTCAGGTGTGAAATGTAAGTCTGCCAGATCTTCCCCTCCTCTGGATTGCACTAACGTATTGCAGTCATGATGAACAACATGGGTTTCATCACTCACTCACACAAGATCTCTGAGCTCGCCGCTACCGTGGAGGACAATGGCGGTTGCGTCTTCGTCACGGCTTTCTCGGGTCTCTTCGCCCCTTACTGGATTGACGACGCCAAGGGCACGATTTTCGGCATTACACAGCATACCCAGAGAGGTCACATCGCAAGAGCAACCCTCGAAGCCGTGTGCTTCCAGACCAAGGCTATTCTCGACGCCATGGAGAAGGACTCAGGACACAGCCTTTCGAACCTTGCCGTCGATGGCGGCATGAGTAACAGCAACCTGTGCATGCAAACGCAAGCAAACATCATCGGCATTCCCGTGGACCGTCCGGCCATGCGTGAGACCACTGCTCTTGGTGCAGCTATCGCAGCCGGCTTTGCCGTCGAAGTCTGGAAGGAGTTCTCAGAGCTCAAGGCCATCAACCAGAAGGACCGCAAGATCTTCCACCCAGACATCTCCCCTGAGGAATCGGACAAGATGTTCAAGAAGTGGACGAGGGTACGTTTGCACTTATTCCCCTTTCGTACAGATAAGGAAAATTGCTAACTATCATTGCGTACGTAGGCTGTCGAGATGTGCAAAGGCTGGCTGGATCCAGACGAGAGAGGCGACTTCTAAGCGACGACGCAACGTGGAGCATTACGGCGCATCAGGGAGTTTCATGGAGTCAAGTTCCGCAGGTTGGCAGTCATATTCGTGATACTCTCTGAGCGTTCTCGCCTTGCATACCGGGGTCTTGATGATGAGATATAGACATGTAGACTGCCAATGACAATCATGTGGTATTAGACGTGTGGATAACACTGGACTGCCGGCTTCCCACTCAGGAGGTCTTCCTCAATGTCGACATCATCCGATTCACCTCCCGCTGGTTGCTCTTTTCCTCGATGTATGTGCAACGTCATCTCAAGGCAACGAGATGTTGATCAACACGAGAGCCCTGCTGACAGCGGTATGGTAGCACACAGCCTGTGTGCGCAATTCGATGCACGATTTTGGACTTTCAGATGTGATATGTCTCATACATCTTGACTGGCTGGTTTTCCCGATGGCTTCGACTTACCCTGCACGTTCCTCTTGGCGCCACACATGTTATAAGTACCCATGAGTTAATATGACATTTTCGCGGAAGAGAGGGAAGGCGGTGGACAGCACGGTCTTCTTTCCATCGCTTCTAAGACGAAGATTACACACATCGTGCAGCACAGACCCAGGCTCCTGGTTTCAGCGAGGGTCAGCATCGGGTGTCACCACGAACCCGCACAGCAGATGCATCAATTCTACGTCCGCTATCAGAACACTTTATAAATGTGCCAGTGATTTCCAGAGACAAGTGCAATGATGTGCCACGTCAAATCCTGAAACTCCCGGGTGATACGTCAACCTATGAAAGGTGATCACGGTACTCTTGATTAAGGGCGGTCAATGGGAAATGCCTGATGATCCGATTCGTCTCATCAGTACATGTACTCGGTCCGTGGAAAAGCCAGCGGCTCTGTAAATAGTGTGGCGGGAATGGCATCCCAGCGTTTGTACAGGAGCTGAGTTGGCTCGAATATCCACTGATGGGCTCGCATGCATGAGGACGCTACCGAGATTTTTCGGACGGTCGAGTCTCTTAGCTTACTTCCTCGTCTTCTGTCCACTTCATAACCGATTCAGAAATCAAGCGGCTCATCTCGTCAAAATGCGCGTTCCGCATCTCGGTCAGCCAGCAGGAGTATCAGATCACGAGAATTAAAAACCCATCGGATACACCCCAACACCTCATTCGTCCGCATGTCTACGATTGGTCCCAACAGCATATACTCTGTCAATCTTGTCATCGAAGTCGTCACTTGTCAGAGACTGCATCGCTCCGGTACTCCTACCGCTCTTTTCGGAACCGTCATGCGTAACCTTGTCCTGAAACGTGCCGAACGGCAAACTCACGGCAGTGTTATAATACTCCCGTGATTGCCCAAGCGAGCTTTGTGCATCTTGACGTGTGTTGTCGAACAATCACTCCTTAGAAATCGTTGCACTCGTTTTCCAGTTGGTAATGGCAAAGGCAGAATTGGGTACACAACTCACTTTCACACACGCTGCACATCTCACAAGCGACAAATACCGAGAACGACATATTATTGCAGAAGTGGCAAGATTCTCACGGTTGTCTTGCTATACTTGACGACGACAACGTATCTACAAAAGCCTGTCCGGTACTTGGACAGAAAGCAACTACATTCTCTGCGCCCAGAATGTGCGATTACACGCAGGTCGAGTATGCCTGTGGGCATCTGAGATACACTGTAAGATCATGGTGTATGTTCATTCAAGTGCATCGCCACTTACCTATTACCCAATTGCACTCACCAACTGAGTAAAGGCCTCAAGTACCAAGAAACACACAAACGTTGTCCCGCCAACATCGTTGCTATCGAGTATCGTCTACATGAGAAATGTGGTGAGCAGAGTTAATCTAGTCCATTGATTGATCTCTACCGACTGACAAACGTTCGATGATCGAAGGAGACTGCAGGGGATCGCCGGCGAAATATTCATTAGGCGCTGTTAAGCGGTCAAATTCAACCTCGAGATCATCTGTGTCGGAGACGACAAAGCCAGACAATGATACAACATGAATGGAGATAGCCTCGAGCAACCAAATTTAGAGACGCTACAATTGAGCATATGTGTTGCAGCGGGCCAGTAGCGACGACTGATGATTGTGGGCTCCGCTTACTTCAGATATCCAAACAATTATGCTGTTGCAGCTTCACGACACGCCTGTCATATTGCTCATCGCACCTTGCCATTTTGAACTAGGTGCCCGTCATACTCCCAGCATCGTGGTTGAGAGAGTCCCAGCACCGACGGTTCATCCAGCGCAACGAATGTCCAAGGCCCAGGAGAAAAGTACAGCATTTCCGAATTCTTCCAAGTTGGGTGCATGTACAGCGTAGTGGTGACTAGTCCCATCGACCGAATCTCAACTGCAGAAAGCCATATTGTCGTAAGGGAACGGTCAAAGCTTTACTTGCTGTTTGGCAAGGCTTTCCCAATCCTTCCGTTCGTAGGGCTGATAAGTATCTGATTTGGGCTGCCACCACATGAACACATCCTGCTCGCCACCTTTCTCCTCAGTTCCAATCTTATCCAGATCAATCCCTTCCCGCCTCAAGCCCACCTTATTCTGTTTATGGTTGTGGATGTGCGAGCTCCTCGTCACGATACGTAGGAAGACTGGGACGGCATAGCGCGGGAGACTCCTCTGACAGTATTTTAGGAGTTCGGTGAAGAATGTCTGATCCGGATCGACAGTGAGATGCATGGCTGCGCAGCCAGCACGACCTTCGTGTCCAGGAACGCTTACACCGTAGACGTTTGCCTCCGCAACGCCTGGGAATCGACCAAGCGTCTCTGCCACCTCGGCAGTCGACACGTTCTCCGATTTCCAACGGAACGTATCACCTAGTCGATCGAGGAAGTACCAATGGCCGTCTGGCGTACGTCTAAGGGCATCCCCACTTCTATACCACAGGTCGCCCTTGGTGAAGACATTGGTAGCGAAGCGCTTGTTCGTCGCTTCTTCATTACGCCAGTATCCACCAAATGCTTCCTTATTCGGGACAGCGACAAGCATCTCGCCGCCTTCCTCGTAGGGCGGACGTTCAGCAAAGCCCGTCTTCGGGTCGCGCCAGATATCGCCCGTCTCGAAGTCGATCCGCACTGGTACAAAAGTATTACGCAGGAGCAGCCTCGCCAGCCCACCATGGTGACCGACGCACTTACTAAGGTACGGTCCCTTGTCCCAGACGATCAGGGCAAACATACCCTCGCTCGAATTGAAAAATTCGGCGATTTCAGGGATGTTGAATCGTCCTGGAATGCAACCCAAACATCAGGCCTAAGTCCGTTACCATAAGCAACCCGGAGCTTGTGTTTCTTCTCCAGCGGATGCGGAGGCGCAGCGAGTAAATATCTTGCCGTCTCGCCCACGTAGATGAAGAGCGTCGAGCCTGAATCGTGGATATCTGGCCAGAAATTCTTAACGGAGAAGCGGGGTGCAATTGCACGCCTACGCCTGAGAGCAGGGCGGACGAGGTCGTGATGATGCCGGTTCCGTGGTAGAGCGGCATGGGGCTATACCAGCAGTCTATGCCTGGTTTTGTGCCGAAAGGTGGATCGAGATGCGAGCCAAGTAGCCAGGTCCGGGAGACGGTAAGGGGCAACCCTTGGGGAGACCAGTCGTGCCGGACGTGTAGATCAGCGCATATGGCCATTCAGGCTTCATGTTGCGTCTCAGACTATCTTCAGGAACCACAGCCGGCTTCGAGCTGACTTGCTGCTTTAGTCCAGCATCAAGCGTCATCAGCTTGGTGCCACGTGCTTCAATATCGGCTCGACTGTCGTTAATACGCTGCTGACAACCTGCGTCCGCATCGACAACCATCAACTTAGTATCGCAGACAGACAAACAATGCATCAGGGCCTTTCCTTCCAGGTTATAATTGATTAGTGCAGGGCCAGCCCCGATGCAATGGGTAGCAAACATAATCATGAGGAACTCGGCGCTGTTGTGCAAATACATCGCCACCAGTTCACCTGGACGGACGCCATTCTCCAGCATCCATTGGGCATAGCGAACGGTCTGGTCGTGAACTCTTTGAAGGTCCAGGATCCTTCCCGCGTCCAGATGGCACGATCGTTGGGTTGCCGAGCACACGTCTCGGCCAGGACATACCATGGCGACAAACCGCCTTCCTGTTCTGATTTCGGTCGAGTTAGCTCTCATAATGCCTGGTTAAATATTGAACCTGATATGAAGATCACGAACCTGCTTGTGCGTACGCTTTCCTTGCCTTACGATCCTTCAAAATGGCTTTAAGATCTCGTCCGATCTGGTACTTCCCGTTAAGATATGCAGCGGTGGCGACACCACCAGCTGCGGCTGCGGCTACGCCGTTATCAGTCATTGTCCGTCTCTCAGAAGTATCTGCTGGATTGTACCAAGTGCCATCCTGTCTCTCTAGTTCGTCGGCAATGAGTTTGCTCCAAAGAGCCCGCTTTACACGGCAATGTTTCAACTCAAAAGTCCGCCCTCCGAAGCTATGAGCTGCTAGTGACGCTTCTCGTTTCCCTGTCTTAAACCCCAAAAAGGTCCCTGTATTTCGATCCAAGAAGAGTTGCACTTTTCTCCAACCCGATGAAGATGGGTTGTCCTCTTCTTCGGATCGATCGGTTTGAAACGATCCGCTATAGCAAGCATCTCCCCGCAACGGTACCTCGGCTGATCTGCTTGCCGAGACATGCCGAAACCACACTGACCCAGCCAGCACAATGCTGACAGACGCATAAGGAGGAACGTGAGACGTAAGAAATTCTAAACTAATGGCGAAGTTGTTGTCGCCGATACAGTAGCTACGAGATACACAAATGAATCGTATCGCTATCACAAAGTAAAATTGCATGTCCAGTCCGCCTCATGCAGAACTAACGCCATGCATGCTTGCCGATCAGGATGATATCCAAGACACTATGGTGGTCAGGCTAGAGCCTGTAGGGAATGCGGCCGCGCCTCACGGTCGGCCTGCTCTCTTTTGGGTTTGATGAGGGTACGGTTACTGACCATCCTCGTGCGGAGGTGTTCAGTGCGGCGTTCAAGGCTTTGCCTCTGAAGTGGGCTGTCGATCTTGTCTCTGGCCCTATCCGTGACCTCATCTCTCATTCCTGCGGTTGCCGACAGGGTAAGGCCGTCCATTTGCGCCTTCGCCCTGAGCACCTTGTTCACCACTCGGCGGGCTACCACCAAGGCTGGGTGGCAGTCCAAGGCCGCCAGGTGGCAGGAGATCCTCGGCTTCAGGAGCCTTGACAGGAGTGTCAGGGTCTGCCTTTAATTTCTCAGTCAATTTGCCACCCTTGACTACCGTTTCCATCTCCTCCTTCGACAACGTCTCGTACTCTACGAGAGCTTCAGCTAACCGCTTCAGGCCATCTCGGTTCTCTGTAAGAAGCTTGAGGGCGCGGTCACGACCGTCTTCCACCAACCGGCGAACCTCGTTTCGATACGCTGCTTGGTCTCGGTCGACAATCGTGCATACTCTGATGCCAGGTCCACATTGCCTAGTTCATCAGACATACCCGCTTGCGTGACCATCATGTATGCAATACGGGTAGCGTTTTGAATGTCCGAGCTGGCGCCAGTCGTGACGTTGTCAGGGCCGTATATCAGCTCTTCAGCGACCTTGCCACCCATGCAGACATCGATTTGAGCCATCATCTCCTTCTTTGTCTCACTGACCTTGTCTAGCTCCGGCAACATCTGCGTAATACCTAGGGCGTGACCGCGTGGCATAATTGTAGCTTTGTACAAAGGCGTAGTGGCTTCCGTCAGCATAGCGACAAGTGCATGACCACCCTCGTGGTAGGCAGTCATGACCTTGTCTTTTTGTTGGATGACTGCGCTTTTACGCTCAGCTCCCATGAGAATCTTGTCCTTTGCCCAAGTCAGATCATCCACGGAAACCTTCTGTGACTTGTTCTTCGAAGCGTGAATCGCGGCCTGGTTGACGACGTTCTCCAGTTCTGCTCCAGAGAAGCCTGGGCAGCCTCGGGCAATGATGGCAGGGTCCACTGTGGCATCTGTGCGAATGTTCCGGAGGTGGTGCTTCAGGATGGAGATCCGACCGCGAACATCAGGCAACGGGACCGTAACGTTGCGATCAAAACGACCGGGACGCGTAAGTGCCTTGTCCAGAGATTGAGGGAAGTTAGTGGCGCCAATGACAATCACGCCAGAGTTTTGGTCGAAACCATCGAGTTCGGTCAAAAGCTGGTTCAGCGTCTGCTTTGCGTAGGCAGCATCACGTTCATGACGCTTACTGCCGATGGCGTCCAACTCGTCGATAAAGATGATAGCGGGTGACTTGCCACGAGCAGCGGCGAATAGTTCGCGAACACGCTTGGCACCCACACCCACATAGACCTCGTCAAACTCCGATCCAGACATGTAGAAGTACGGCACCTGCGCCTCGCCGGCGACAGCTCTTGCGAGTAGCGTCTTACCAGTTCCTGGAGGACCGACAAGGAGAACACCCTTTGGCAGCTTGCCTCCAAGAGTACTGAACTTATCAGGATTCTTGAGGAACTCCACCAGCTCTTGTAGCTCATCCTTTGCCTCGTCACAGCCATGCACATCGGAGAATCGAGTCGTCTGGAGTTCAGGCTTGGCTTCCGCGTTCTGAGCACCTCCGACCTTCTTCAGGACGCCAGTGGCCTCAATCAGAAGGGTGAAGACCACCAGGCAGAGGTATCCAACCAGACCGAAGATACATATGAACTTGACCCATTTGAAGATAGTGCTCCCGAGGCTCTCATCGACTACAACGTAGAGCGGTTCGTTCTTGGCGCCAGATCCGGTTTTGGAGATGCTGACATTGCCACCTTGGTTGCGCGCGGAGACTGCCTGTCCAATTGCCTGGAGCTGCTCTTGCGAAAGCTGATTACCGGTACCTGCGTGAGACTTTCCTGCCATGGCACCGATGCCGCCAGACTCTGCAGCGCCGATGCGCTCCAGAGCTTTCATGTATACGTTTTCACAAGCGGGATTTGAAGCATATCGGTTGGTCTGGTAGCGCTCAACAAGGATCTCAGGCATATTGGCGCGGAGGAGAGCCTGGTAGAAAGCGTTTTGGGCGGTGGCGCTGCCGGGGTTGTTGTTTGCAGTTTGCTCCATATAAGCGAGCATATTGCGGTTGCTGGTCTGACCCCATGACGAGCCGAAGAGAGTTCGTTGCTGCGAGAGGCCGACCCGGCTCGTGTTTGCTGGAGAAGGGCGGGGTGCGAACGGCGTGAGGCGAAGTGCGGTGGAGAACGAGCGAGCGGCAGGGAATGCAGTAGGGAATGCGCGCTGCAGACTGCCTTTCGGCATGGCGCTGAGGATGGAAGACATGCGCTGGACACTGCCAGGCGCCTGGAACGCCATGTTTGGGGGGGTGTTTCGTCGCGGACAAGGCCGCCCTGCGCCGAGAGAGCTCACTCAATCTGGGAGGGAGGAGCCTTCGACGCTGATATCCGAGTGGAGATGCTGCAGTCGTTCCAGCGCTGATGAGCACCCAAACAGAGATGTGTGTTGCACGGGGGCAAATGGAGAATGAATGAGTATGAATCCGACTCGCATGACGAAACGACCGCGAACTCCAGATGTCGGAAGTCTCGCGCACGGACCATCAGAGGCAAAGTCCGGGACGCGCCGAATGATGATGGAAGGCAATGGACGACTCGGCGCTTTCTGTGAATGACTCTGGAGCGGAATCTAGACGACCGAGGATGCCGACCACAACGACAATGCTGCCATCGAGTCCATACACCATGCGCCACCCGCTCCAGTATATCGGCCACTCCTACTCGAGCATCGTTGTTGGAGCCCAATCCAATTCAAGTGCCGTGTGCGCAGGATCAAGCCTGCATAGCAATATGATATACGCGTAGATCTTGCCCCGAAAGCGCGAGGAGGCGTCTGCAATCAGGAAGGGAGAGCTGCAGTGTGCAACCTTACCATGAAGATAGGCGGTCCAGGTGGGTGTAGCAAAGAGCAAGTAGGCCCCATGCCATGCCCATTTCTCCACTGGTCCTCTCTCCGTCCTTTTCCTCCATCTTCCCTTCCTGTTCCCAAGTTCCCAAACCCCCTTAGACCCTCTTACCATAATGCAGGCCACAGAGAAGAACATCACCGTGTCTCAGACTCCCGCTCAGGATGGGAATGTCTCGAGGCACAGCCCGAGGACAGGCAACCTTGCAGACCAACAGGGCATGGAGCGTATGAACAAGAAGCAAGAGACCCGCCGCGACTTCAAGAACGTCACCATGCTCGCCTTCTCGATGATCCTGATGTGTTCATGGGAAGGCGTCCTGAGCACTTCCGCCATCGCATTCAGTAATGGCGGGCGAGCTGGTGCCTTGTACACGAATCTAGCCGTTTGGCTTGGGTTCATTGCCGTGTATGCATCGCTTGGTGAACTGGGTAGTATGATGCCTACTAGTGGAGATAAGTGACAAGAAATTACAACTGTGTCTACCTGCTGCGGGGACTAGAAGCTGACCGGGCTACACGCCAGTATCACTGGGTCTCGGAGCTTGCACCGAAGCGATGGCAGAAGTTCCTAAGTTACGTTGTTGGTAGGTTCACATTGCGCAAAACGCTGAAGCACAGCAGCGCTTCATGCTTATCTGATGGCAGGTTGGCTCGGCGTTTTAGGCTGGCAGACAGGCATTGCCTTCTCAGGCTATCTGACAGGGACACAGATCCAAGGTCTCCTGGTGCTTAACTATCCAGGGTGAGTCCTCTCAGCAACCTGTTGCACTCCCATTCACCGGCTAGTACAGATATGTCTTTGAACGCTGGCACGGCACTTTACTCATCATCGCCATGCTATCTTTCGCGGTCTTCTTCAACACTGTTCTGGCACATAGACTGCCGTTAGTCGAAGGCCTAATCCTCTTCATCCATGTGTTCGGCTTCATTGGCATTTTCGCCACTCTCTTAGCTTTAAGTCCCAAAGCGTCACACCAAGCCGTTTGGAACACTTTCTACGACCCGGGCTGGAACAACGCCGGGTTATCAACACTAATTGGCGGTCTTGTCGCTGCGACTGCACCTTTACTAGGCGCCGATGCTGCTGGCAAGTCTACTCATAGTCTCAGCGGGTACGCTTCGCTAACTAGTAGAAAGCTCACATGGCCGAAGAACTACAAGATGCAGCCTATACGCTCCCTCGAGTAATGACATTAGCAACCTTCGCCAACGGTCTAATGGCATTCGTCATGCTGGTTGCGATCTGCTATTGCATTGGTGACATCGAGGCTGTGTTGAGTACACCGACGGGATATCCCTTCATCCAGATCTTCTACAACACTACAGGGTCGCTAGCGGCGACAAATGCCATGACGGCTTTCATCATCATTCTTTCGGCATCAAGCTGTATCACGATCATGGCGGGCTCCTCGCGCCAACTATTCGCCTTCGCGAGGGATGACGGACTGCCGTTCTCGAAGTGGGTGGCTCGTGTAAGGCTAACATTTCTTCTCCGGCTTTGGACGAAGCCTTAACAAACCGAATCTCACATGGCTAACACATTCTCCGCCACAGGTCCGCCCGGTCTCGATGTCCCCGTGAACGCCATCCTAGTCTCGTTCACTTTCGCCGCCTGTATCAGCCTCGTCAACATCGGTTCCACTGCAGCTTTCAACTCCATCACGTCATTAGGAACAGGCACACTTACTATCTCGTACATCATCTGCCTTTCGTGTATGATCTGGCTAAGGATTGCTGGGAAGCCTTTACTCGCTTCGCGCTTCGATCTAGGACGAATCTTTGGTCTGGCTCTGAATATTATAGCCGTCGGATTCCTGGTCTTGGTGTTTGTTATTGCGTTCTTCCCGCCTGTGCCGGAGCCGCTTCTCACCGTCGTCAGCATGAATTGGAGTATTCTGATATTTGGAGTAGTCGTATTGTTCTCCATGTTGTACTACTTTCTTTGGGGGCGGAAGGTCTATGTAGGACCCGTTGAGTATGTGCGGGTGTTGGAATTATAACCTGGAGGACACGGATGCTTTGCTTTTAGCTGCACAATTCACCGATAGCAGGGGTTAGGGGAAAAGAACAAGAAAAGGAAAGAAATGAAAAGAAAAGAAAAGAAACCCTCAAAATTCGGAATGGGATGAAAGTGAACTGTTACACTGTTTGTCAAATTCATGGACAAGATGCGGCCGCGAGCTCCTTTGCTACCCCGTGAAACCTTTGGGTAGGTAGTATAAGCGGTAATGCTCTATTGTTGATCTACAGCACCTGTCGCGGTTAAGAAGTCAAAGTCTGCACCCTCTTCAGCTTGATTCACGGATGTCTCATACAGCCCTCGGTATCCACGTCTTTGCTCCCCAACGATACGACCGTTCCGTATTTGACGTCCCTGCTGCTGCAAAGACGTCTTGCGAGCTGCAACTCTCCGTGCAAGCTCCTCGTCAGAAATATCCACTTGAAGACATCTTGCGGACAAGCTACACCGGATCCGATCCCCGTTCTGCAGAACTCCAAAGGGCGAGTCAACGATCGCAGCTTCCGGCGAGACATGAAGGACGATCGTCCCACCAGCTGTCCCGGACATCCTTCCATCGGAGATCCTCAGCATGTCTTGCACGCCTTGGAGTTTTCGTGGAATGGGTATCACGCCGGCTTCTGGCATTCCTGGGTTTCCGATCGGACCAATGCTCTTGAGGACTAGCACAGACTCCGATGTAACATCAAGGTTTTCACTATCGATGCGTTGCGCCAGGTCAGCAGCATTCTCAAAGACGACCGCAGGACCCTCGTATTCTAACAGCCTACGGTCCTTTGACGCAGCAGCCTTGAGCACTGCGCCACCTGGTGCTAGGTTGCCGTAAAGTACGACGAGGGCCGAGTCCGGATATACAGGGTCGGATAGAGATCTGATCAGTTGCTTCGAATAAGGAAAAGGCTTGAAAGGTGTAGCGTCCAGTCTTTGTCCCAAAGTCTCGCCCGTGATAGTCAGAGCATCAAGGTGGAGCAACGGACGAAGCGTGTGGAGCAACGCCAGCATGCCACCGGCGTTGTGGAAATCGTTCATGTAGTTGTCTCCGCTCGGTTTGAGGTCAACGAGCAAAGGCGTCTTCCTGCCCACCTCGTCAAAGGTCTTTAGGGTAATACTACCAGCAGTCTTGGGGTGACGATTCACAATCGCCATCAGATGAACTACTCCGTTTGTAGAGCCGCCAATGGCTTGAAGGACTGTAATGGCGTTGAGGAAGGACTCCCTAGAGAGCACGGATTGGGGTCGTCTTTGTTCTACGTTTGACGCTGCTGCTACAGCCATTGCGCCAGTCTCTTCCGCCACTCGTAGCCTTGCTGAGGACACAGCGGGTGCAGACGCGCCTTTGAATGGCATCAATCCCAATGCAGCAACGGCGCTGAATGGAAATGTTAGATGTGTCAAGAATTCGGTGTGTAATTTTTGCGAATTGAATCACTTACCATGCTATAGTACTCGCTGTTCCCATAACTCCGCATGTCCCGACCTTAAGGCTCACAGTAAGTGGAGGCTTCTTCAAGCGTACGAAAATGAGCCGAACGACTTACAGTAGGCGCAAGCTCTTCGTTGATGCCATTGATGTCCTCAATGTCGAGGTCACCTCTTCGATATGCTGCCCAATTGTTTCTGCAATCTGTGCAGGCACCGATGCGCTCGCCCTTGAACGATCCAGGCATCATTGGTCCAGTCACGAGCGGGAGCACTGGCTTGTTTGCCGAAACAGCACCCATGAGCTGCGCTGGGACAGTTTTGTCGCAGCCACCAATCGCCACACAAACATCAAGCGGTTGCGCTTTAATCATCTCCTCTGTGTCCATGCTCATCAGGTTGCGTAAGAAACATGCTCGTAGGGGCCGCGAACGATTCATGGAGACTGATAGTTGGGAACTCAATAGCGAGTCCACCTTGCTGCTGTACGCCTCGCTTGACTGCTTCTATGAGTTGGGGTACATTTGCATGGCAAGGGTTGAACCCGGAACCCGTGTTGATGATGCCTACGATAGGTCGGGACAATGCATCTTCGCCATAGCCGGCAGCTTTGATAAAGACCTTGCGGAGGAACAACGAGAAATGTGTATCGCCATACGATGTGAGACCCTGACGTAGTCCTGTTCCCGAGATGGACTGGTTCAAGTCGTAGTCTTTTAGGTCGCTCATGCTTTCTGGATTATTGGTATGGAATTTCTGGAAGCGTTCACATCGAGAATTAGACAAAGCATGTATTCACAGCTTGTGGTACATGTCCTGGCATTTGCCGGCAGAAGATCTGCTCAGTGAGAATGTGCGCAGTGAAGTACATCTTCGCGTCGATCTGTACCGAAGGGCGAGGCGATTATGCCTTAGGCTAAAACGGACTACTGTGCAGGTGACTGCTCCCGAGGTCGGGCTTCCCGTTACCTAGGATTGCCATCCAGCTGATCCTGTGAGGACTCGTCAGTACTGGACAGCACTGAAACCGTTGCATAAAGACCGAAACTGGCAATAAGTAAACACAGGAATCGCTCTCAGGGTTCGACCGTTGGAGAGGCGGGCCGGCGTCTGCGCTGAAGTCGTCAACAGCGGTTTGAGACCGATGGTAAGAGGCTTGGGGCTGATATGGGAAATGGCGCCGAGATCTGGCCCAAGGGCTCAGGTGCCTCATGAAACATATGAGCATGCCTTTGTATGTGCGAGTATTATCGATGCTTCGTTAGGGCAATCGAGGTCAAAAGTGCCTTATGCGCACCGGCAAAGCCGACGCTTTTAGTGATTGCACACCCAGGTAAGACGACTGCTCCTAAGCGCTTTGATCAGCCACCACCACCTGCACTGCCGCCAGCCGCCGCATCCAAGAGCCGAGCGATGCCTACAGAAAAGACCTGTGCGTCTCCAGGAACGAAACCCACCAACCCGGTCATACGCTTCCGCAAAGCCACCACAGCATGTTGTGAGACCTGCAGATCACCTGTCACACATCGATGTCGCACGAGAGCTGCTGGCTAATGAGCATGGCTCCTTTGGCATATGAACCGGTGAAGAGGTGCCTTGGGTCCAGGTCGGCGGTATTAACGACATGTCCAGGTGCGCCGCGTTCTGTATGTTTTAATCAGGAGGTCTGTGTGGCACCTCTACGCTCCATCGCGTCAATCTTGATGCAGTCGCTTTCTCGTTTCCGGCTCAAAAACGTGATGTACACTCCTTTGACAAAGTTGCGACTGCGAGTCGCAATAACGCCATTTGCGCTTACCCTTTCGGAAGCAAGTATAGAATCGATATAAACGCCAACGAGTCGGCCACGACCTGTAAGGGATATTCGAAGGTCATTTGAACTAGGCGACGTTGTGATCCAGAGGACGTGAGTGGCGTGTTCATTGCTGCGAAGCTACAGTGCGCAGATGATAGACTTCTCGAATTCGCTAGCGCGTTCACTTCGCGGCCTACAGCACTTGCGCTTAGAAACCAATAAGACCACAGCCGTTACTGTTAACCCAAATGCATTTCCGTCTTGCAATCTTGCACAGCAATTCCGCCGGGACGTTTTCGACGTAGTTACCGTTGTCAAGCAGGATGTCTATCGCCACTACGCGGGCGCTGGAGGAATCCGATTGTTCCAAAGGGCGTTGTGGCAGCATCATGTCACCAGCTGCAGGACAATGGCAGATGACGGGGCAGACGTGTGGTAACACGCGCCTGAGGGTACCTGCAGCCAGTGATACTTTGGAAATGCAAAGCCACTGACAACAAGATGTCGTCGCGAGTAGAAAATCCAAAGCAGCACGCCTAGACTGCCACGGCGTGTCGCATTCCTCGGATAACGGCCACCGTTACGATGGTTACCTGGGTGAAGAGTATCCTGAGTCTCCCATTATGGCGTCTCCTCCCTAGCGACAAGATGCTCCATACACGAGCGCATCTGTTTCATAAGAAATCGCTTCGTCGTCATCTGAAAAAGGCATCCCATCCTGACTACATCCGCGGGCCACATCCTCCGCAGCCATTGTACCCTTGTCTAACCAAGACAGATCCTCATCTTCCATTTTCGCCCATTGTGGCAACAGAATACCCTTGTGAATCATCTTGACTGTGTCACGGTCCCCAGCCAACATATTGCACCAGGCGGTCTTTCCAAGTCTCGTGGAAGAACAACCTTGCGAAACATCTCCTGCGTTGACAGCCTGTCAAAGAAGTATACTGTCAGAGATCAGTGGGTCTGGTATCACACGCACGCCGTCACCACCCGAAGAAAGAGACCGACACGGTCAAATTAGCAGTTTGCACCCTTCTCCCCATTCCCATTTCTCCCCGCATGCCTGGTTGCACGTACTAACCAGCAGCGCTCGTTTTAACCCTCACACTCCACAATCGCTGCCATGAAGCACCCGCAGCAGGGCTTCAAGGCCAAATGTCTGCTGTCACTAATTGCTTCTTTACAGGTACCCACAAGCTATGCAATCCCATTGGTGAGTTTCCCTTGTCAATCGTTTTTCTCTTCACAACCACCTGCTCACTCGCTTTAGGCAATTGAACGAGCTGTCGAGCCTGGCTCTTTTTCTGATGTCGACTCAGAAAAAAGTGCTTCCGTTGCTTCCCGGCCGACTTCAGTGAATCCAGTCCTGCAAATAGCCGACGGACAGATCCAAAACCCAGTTGAGGGCCGTTCGGTTGATGTTGAGACGCTCGCCACTACAGTCATTGAACAGGTCCGATGGGTCCCTACGAATCAGCCTGCTTGGCCACATCCTCGGGTCGACCATCGGTGGCCTCGTCCCGCTTCGCTTCCCCCCCGGGGCGGCCACCACTTAGGTCCGAATGACAAGGCCACCAGCGTGGATGCCGGCAGTGAGACGCAACCCTTGAGCGACGCTACGACTACGATCCTTACTACCATCACCCCTGGTATGGAAAGCTTCTCGTCTGGTGCGAGCATCGAGGAAAGTCTCACTTCGCCGTCAGCCTCCTTTCCTGGAGGTCTCGAAACGCAACCCTTGAGCGGCACTACGACTACTATTTTTACTACTATCACTCCGGATCCGATAGACGTGACGTCGATTGTGAGCGTCGAGGCAAGCTCCGACACTACGACCACTCTTACTACATACACGACGGTCACGCCAGGCTTCACGTCCGGTGCAAGCGTAGAGACGAGCTTTACTTCGGCGTCAGCCTCTTCGCTAGGAGGCCCTGAAACGCAGATCTCGACCGACACTACGACCGAGAGCATGCCGGCCACGCCAGGCTACACGTCTAGTGAGAGCGTCGAGACGAGCTCTACTTCATCGGTAGACTCTTCTCTCGGACAGGCCGAAACGCAAACCTCGACTGACACTACGTCCACCATTAATCCGGCTTCGTCAGGCTTCGCGTCTAGTTCGAGCGTCGAGATAAGCTTTCCTTCGTCGTCGAGCTCTTCTCTCGGAGGTTCTGAAACGCAAATCTCGACCGAAACTACGTCCACCATCGACGCCGGCAGCCCAGAAGTCACGTCTAGCGCTAGTGCCGAGACAGCGTCGCCATCAAGTTCTTCTTCTGGTCCTGAAACTACCCAGTCAGTGGATTCCTCAGTGACCAGTGGGCCTACCAGTGTGTCCGTCATTCCAAGCCTCACCACGACGTCGGTCAGCGAAACAATTTACTCTTCAGCGTCCGCCTCTTCACCAGCTGCTGTAGCTTCGCAAACCGTGACGTCTACGCAGACTCTAGGCTCGACGACAGAAGTGATCATTTCAACCACAGTCACGTCTATTGCTTTGACCTCTCTGACCACTTCTGAAGTTCAATCCGCTTCATCGCCAGTATCGGCAGATACTTCAGGATCGATCAACACGGCACTAACACCACTGGCCACACCAACTCTGCGCCGTTTCCCGACTTCGGTTGCCAGTGCCAGTGGAACATTGACTTTGATCAGTTCAGAGAGTCTGTCGAGCGCGGGACCTACTGCGACATCAAGCGTGACGACCTTGCAGGCCACTGATATTTTCGCCCCCATCGCAACTGGTGCACCGCCGGCGTATATCGACAGGAGGGACGATGGCATCATCGACGGAGTGGGAATCAGACCTTTGGGTGATTTGTCTGCAACTGGACCGCTCCAGACGAACAAGTTCTATGCGGGATTCTTTCTTGGCACGCAGACAACGCCCACGTTCACTCATCCGTATTCCATCTCCTGGCCTCGCGGCGAGCAGCCAAATGGGCAGTCATATCCTCTCTGGGGTTTGGCTATTTCTCACGTCGAGGCATCTCAACGTGTCTTCGGCGCAAGAAACCCTTCCAAAGATGCTGGAGATTCTTCGTACTTTGCAAACCCCCTCGGGATCCGGTCTCTCATGCTGTCGGCCCTAGAATTGAATGGCGGCGCAGCTTTGACTACAGACTCGCAAACCCAGTTTTCTGTCAATGTCAATCTTGGCCCTGCGGATACACCGGATGACCCTTTGGTCACTTGCCCTATGCTGCAAGGTATGGGCTTCCTCACGTGTACCTATAACAGCGCAACTCCAATTCTGCAATCCGATCTGGGCTTTACCGACGTGACGTACAACGGCAGCGTCATCGCCGACAGAACGACCTATTCGTACATTCTTGATATGGGCGACAACACAGTCTGGATGCTTTATGTGACCACGCAAACGGCAACATACAGCGCTGAATCGTTCACGCTTGCAAATGGCACTGTAGTTGGGCCGCAAGGTTTCCAGGGCTATATCCAGGTGGCCAAGATACCTTCCGACAATCCAGATGCTAGAGCGGTATACTCTCGTTCTGCTGGAGCTTACGCGACGTCTGCAAGAATTTCGGGATCTGTTCAAGGTACATCCGGAAGCTACACTCTGGAGTGGCAGAAGCAAGGCGATCAGAGCAAGCCTTTGCTTATGTTCGGCTTGCCTCACCACCTGGAGACTTTGGCTTCCGGGGAGAGGACCGATGTTGTCCTCGCTACGACCACAAAAGGATATGCTACCGGAATTCTTGGCGATTCGTGGACTCTTACAGAATCTGAGCTTGCCGTGAATATTGGATTCGCGCCCTGGAGGCCTGACGGCGACAGTGGGACTGGCGAAAGCGTAACCTCACTGTCTTCGTCGACTCAGTCCAGGCTTCGTGAAATTGCGATGTCCGAGCTATCTCAGAACTTTAGCGAGCAGGCAAATCAAGGAAGTCTCTACTTTGACGGCAAAGCTTTGGCTAAGTTTGCAACAATCTGCTACGCGGCGAACGACTTAGCAGATGACATGGCTCTCTCGCAATCTGGTCTTGTCAAGCTGAAGGAGTTCTTCGCTCTTCACGTTGACAACCGGATGGAATGGCCATTGGTATACGACGAAATTTGGGGCGGCGTTGTCAGTTCCCAGGCATACTCCACTGGCGATGCCAATGCTGATTTCGGCAATGCAATCTACAACGATCACCACTTCCATTTCGGCTACTTTGTCTACACGGCCGCGGTGATAGCATACCTTGACCCAGAATGGAAGAACGACCAACAGAATGTTGACTGGGTCAACATGCTCGTTAGAGACTATGCAAACTCGATCCCGGATGACCCTTACTTCCCGATGCAGCGCAACTTCGACTGGTACCATGGCCACAGCTGGGTAAGTATTTCCTGTTTACAGTTGCAATTCATCACAGATTACTGACGGCTTTCACAGGCTCACGGCTTAACCCAAGTGGACGACGGGAAAGACCAAGAAAGCTCAAGCGAAGATACCATGGCCAGCTATGCAATCAAAATGTGGGGTCAAGTCATCGGCGACGAGAACATGGAGGCTCGCGGCAATCTCATGCTCGCTGTCCAACGGCGCAGCTTGAACGACTACTACCTTTACGCGGACGATAACAGCGTCCAACCAGCAAGGTACACCGGCAATCGTGCAGCTGGCATCCTGTTCGAAAACAAGGTCGATCACACCACCTACTTTGGTGCACTGCCGGAGTACATCCAGGGCATCCACATGTTGCCGTTACTGCCACACACCCCTTACATCCGCCAGCAGACCTTCGTACAGCAGGAGTGGAACGATTACTTTAGTGACTCGGGCCTTGTACCAGCGACGAGTATCTCTGGCGGATGGCGTGGGATTGTGGAAGGTAATCGCGCAACCATCGACCCTGTGTTTGCTTATGACTTCTTCAGCAACGCCTCAGGTGACTTCAGGGCCGAGTATCTGGATGGCGGTGCTAGCCAGACATGGTACTTGGCGTACGCTGCAGCACTTGGTGGTGACGCTGGCGCTAACACAAAAGTCCGAAGGAACGATCTGACTCTAGACAGTCGAAATGCTCAGGCTTCCGGCGTCGACGGAGTCGAGAGTTCAGGTAAGAACTTTCTTGGGAGGAGATCGAGGTTTGGAAGCTCGCGATCGTCCAGGCTGCGGCAGCGGACGAGTGGATAGGTAAGAACGGTTTTTGGGTGTCATTTTTCACTCGCTTGGAAGGGAAATGGATAGGTATATTTGGCGTTTGGAAAGGCATGTTTTGTACAGGGTTTAGGAGACGGCGTTCATGAGGAATCGGGACGACTGATGCCCGTGGACGACAAAGTCACGACTATGTTCATGGCGGTTTTATGCCGTCCATGAAGATGACACGATACCCTTATATAACATGAATAGACTGCACATGCTTAATCCAATATGTTTACACAAACGCTTGTACGGTGTTCTCTACAAAGTTTGTAAAATCTCGCTTTGCCTTAGCCGAAACGTTACTCGGGCAAGGTGTAGCAATCCAAGCAAGAGCTCCTGCGTCGCGGGTTTCGCTACCAATTATACTATCACAGGAAGTGCAGAAATCAAAGTGTATCTAAATTTTAATTGAAATGCGAGACGAGGCTATTCTGAAGTATTATGGACGAATAATAAGTGATGCCGGGTTCTGCATGCAGCGAACAAGATTCGGCGACGGCAATTGCTGTCCACTACGGTGAAACTGTGGCCTTTCCAACCCTGATCAATGCCTCTTTACATTCACTGGAATCTCGACATGCTCACATACAACCTTCACAAATCGCTTCTGATGGATATACCAATGAGTATTGAGACGCATTTCTGCATAGCATAATCGCGCAATGATGATCACGATGATGAAAGGAGCTAAGAGGGCCCGAGGATCCAGGAAACCCCACCACCTCCTCCTTGAGCTGAGGGGAAGTTATGATGCGACTATAACCGATTGGAAGAAGTGTGAGAGCACTATACAACCCTGCATTACCATCTCTCATTCCTCTCACCAAGCACCGTTTCCTTCCCGACACCGACACAAGTTCAAACTGCTTGTCCAATTCTAACTCTGAAGGCAAAATGGCCAACATACCTGACTTTGACTCTCTGCCCGATGTCCAGGGCATGCGGAAGGGTATTCTTGACGTTTAGACCCTAGGTCCAGAAAGACCGCTAACAAATCAATTAGGCTGCGCATGGGGTGTATTCGACAAAGACGGGAAGAAGGACAAATTGGGAACATTGAACCAGTTAACCCCCGACGTAGTAAAAGCCGCCTACTCTGAGCTGAAAGATGGCATTTCAGTCAGTCTCAACTGGCCCATCAACGGCATCAAAGTCCCCGGTTTCGGTCGGAAGGGATTAGAACATAAGGTGTTCTCGTTCCGTGACACACCGATAGCCGCGCATGGGTACGACGATGAAGTGGCGTTTAACACGCAGTGTTCTAGTCAGTGGGACAGCCTTTGCCACGTGCACTGTCAGCAGACCGCTCAAGGGTACAATGGCGTGCAAACCAGTCCCACCGAGCTGCAAGGCGATGATCCGGAAGGACGTCTGCCAACGCTGAACCGCTGGCATGAACGTGGAGGCATGGTCGCTCGCGGCGTGTTCATCGACTACAAGCGCTATGCGGACGAGAACGGGATCAAATTCAACCCGTACAATGACGACAAGATCACGACGGAGGACATTGAGAAGATCGCCAAACAGCAAGGCGTTGAGTTCAAGCCCGGCGACGTCCTGATCATCCGGTCCGGGTTCACGGAAGGGCTGGCCGGTCAGTCGGACGAGAAGCAGGCCGAGCTCATGGGCTCACACCGTACGTGTGGCGTGACTGGCAACGTCGACACGGCCAAATGGCATTGGAACAAGCACTTCGCCGCTGTCGCTGGCGACATGATAGCGTACGAGCACATCCCACCTACCAACCCCGAGACTGGAGAAGACGGGACTATTGCGGAGCTGGTATTGCACCAGTACTTCCTGGCCTTGTTTGGCATGCCCATTGGTGAGCTTTGGGATTTGAAGGAGTTGTCTGAGACGTGCAAGAAGCTGGGTCGGTACAGCTTCCTGCTGACGAGCTCGCCGCTGAACTACCCTGGCAGTATTGGGTCCCCGCCGAATGCCCTGGCGCTGTTTTAATCTGTGCTTTGGACGATAAGTGAATGATTCCTGTACTAGCTGGCTGAATCAACGTGTCCCACAATTTCTCCACCAGTATCTCCGTTTGTCCGATATACCACATAACATTTGTAACCGCTACAGCGCCGCATTAAATGCAGGGTTGGCGCGAGAATTACGGTCTGGTTTGACAAAGAGGAGAGCCAACAGCAAACCTTTCGAGACACTCAAATGGAGTTGATATGAAAGCAAAGAAAATGTATCGGTCATCATAATTCATTATCCCGCACGCTTCATTCATATATAGTACACAGCATGCTCCACCACAACTCGATTTTCCGCCACTGATTACTCATCGTACAATTGAGGCATCTACTTGAACCTCTTGTCGGCGGCCTTCCAGTTGATGACGTCCCAGATGGCCTTGAAGTACTCGGCCTTCCTGTTCTCGTACTGCAGGTAGTAGGCGTGCTCCCAGGCGTCGATACCCAGGATCGGGTGGAACTGGCCCACGACGGGATCCTGGTTGGCGTATGTCCGGATCTGCAGGGCACCGGTGTGGTTGTCCTGCACGAGCCATGCCCAGCCGGAGCCCTGGATGCCGGCGAGGGCGGCGTTGAACTTCTCCTTCATGGCATCCAGGCTGCCGAAGTGTGCGTCGATGCTCTTGGCCAGAGGGCCGCTCGGGGGCTCACCGCCGCCCTGGCTCTTGGGGGCCAGGTTCTCCCAGAAAAGAGTGTGGTTGACGTGACCGCCGCCGTTGAAGTTAATGGCTGGCTGAGTAGCGATCTGGGTCTGAGTGTCGTTCTTGGCGAGAGCCTCCTGCATCTTTTCCTGGGCGGCATTGTAGTTGGTGACGTAGGTGTTGTGGTGCTTGGAGTGGTGGAGCTCCATGATTTTGCCGTTGATAGCCGGCTCAAGCGCACCGTAGTCGTCTGAGGATGTTGTCAGCTTGCTTTAAACCTTCTCAGCCAATTGGCACACGAATGTTACTCACATGGCAGGTCAGGCAGGGTGGCCTTTCCACGGACGGATGTCGTCGAGGCCATAGCTGTGCGCTTCATGGTAGAAGGGGCGTTGGCGCGCAGTGCGCTGCGCATGGCGCTGTTCTTAAACAGAGTGGCGGCCATAGTTGTCTTGTCTGATTGTCAGGTATATACAATAAAAGACAATGTGGTATGGGTTGTGAGGTGATGAAACGGAAGACGGAAGTGAGAGCACTGAGTGTTTCAATGGCAGGCCATAGGAGCTTTGGCCATATGACGTTCCTTTTCGGCAACTTGGGGCAAACTAAACGAGCACGGCCAATCCCGTACACAATCGAGATCAATGATGGGATGCTTTAGTGTAGGAGCGAACTCGAGACTGCAGTTCCATCATGTTCGATGAATCCCTTGTGCAGGTGATTTCAAGTACAGGCGGGCCCAATTGATCTTTAAACGACCTTTATAAAGACTGGATGGGCTTCGGAAATCCCATTTCAACATTGAACGACATTGAAGACTTATCCAATTAGTAATCATAGACCGGTCCTTGTGTACATTCATCATATAAAAGTAAATATCCAGACCTTAAATCGTTTCGGCCGCCGAACGAGTCTTCGATTACGTCTCCGCACAGAAAGATGTCATGATAAATCACACGTAACAAATAGTACACTGTATCGAGGCTGCTATACAGGCGGAGTTCAGGGTGTGATGTCTGGCCCTCCCGGAATGCTCAAGAAACGTCTGGCAACTCGTACTCGTATCTCATGCCCTTTCAGTATCTTTTGGGTCCCTTGAGTATCCGGAAGATACATCGTCGCTCGTCTATCTGAGCTGGCTGAACAGCTTAGGGGCGGCGCACTGGGCGGCGCAGTGCATCATGTGGAAGTCTGATGATTTGCGTTAGTCTTTGCACTTGCAGACGCAACCTGCTTGAAATTAGATTGTACTTACACTCCTCAACGCAGTCTTCCTCGGCCTTGCCGGTCTCCTCCTGCTGCTTGGTGACGCGCTCGGCACACTCGTCGTAGTGGTGCTTGAGAGGGGCACATTCGCGGGTCTTCATGCACTCTGTAGAACCAGGTTAGTCTCTTCCATTTCCAATGCCACTGCCATAGCTCCGCCAGCTCTCAAACAGCACGAATGGCCAATGCGACCATCGGATCAATGTTCGGAGTGGTTCGTCACACCCCTACACATCAAGCAAAACATTGCAAGACTTACCCTCCTCAAGCGCAGGCTTCTGGTCCTCAGGCTCCTCCTCCTCCTCTTCCTCCTCTTCCTCTTCCTCCTCGCCACCATCCTCACCCTCGTCCTCCTGCTTAGAGTCAGCCCCGCTCAAAGCCTTGACGCTGCCACCGTATGGGCCGCTAGCTTCGGGGCCTTTCTGTCCACTTGCCTCACCACCCTCACCTGGGGTATGTCCCTTCTCGCCGTCGCCCTGCTTGGCAGCGGCCTTTGCAGCGTCACCGGCGTTTGCTTCCTTCTCGGGGCCTGACTCCTCGTTAGATCCAGCGACCGGGCTCTTCGTCGAGGCGCCGCCACGGGTGGTTGCATCGCGATCGTGCTGCGCAGTGCCTACGCCACCGGAGCGGACATCCTTACCAACGGACTGTTCGCCGGAGGTGTCCAAGGGACCGGCGTTGGACTGCGGCTGGTCGGCGTAGGCGGTGGTGGAGAACGACGAGGCGATGTCGCTCAGGTAGTTGAACCACGACATCTTGGCGGCGGGATGAAGGTACAATGGGAGAGATTAATGGGGGTGGTCGTCTGTATGGTGAGAGCTCCACGCGCTCTCTCGCAGGGGAGGTCAGCAAGTTCTCTCCCGGCCGCCAAGCCGAGTCGGGAGACGGAAGAAGCCGGATCGAGATGTCAGCACTCCCTCGACCACTTCCGCCTGTCGGCTACCTTCAGACGACACTCAATCCATGACAAGATTTGTCCGTATAGTGATCACGGCATATGCGATACCATGGCATGACAATGCTCGGGCTCAAACTTTTGAGCTCTCGACAGCGGGAATTCACCTCAAGCTCGATGCTGCAGCAGTACGACCAACAGGCAACGAGCATCACCAGCCTCGCTGTGTTGGTAGCGTAGCCATTTGGTTGCCGGAATGCATCGTTTGAGCTCGAGTACCTAGCGGTCAAACATTCGAATGCGGTGGCTTTTGAAGCGTACGCGCATAGCCGTCTGCGAAAGCTGTCATTGAGGCAGTAAAATGTGGCGTTAGGACAGTTGACAGCTGCGCCTGCTCAGCCTTGCAGCCCTTCCTCGTCCCGTCCTGTTTGCATTTCTACTATGTAATTATCACTGCCCCTTCGTGCTGCCTTGTCCGATTTGTTGCTTGGTTTGGTTCCTGTCTCTAGCAAACATGGCCGATCGACTCGCTCCCGTGTCACAAGAACGAGATACTCCTCTGGATCCATCGGTCCACGGCACGGATCACTCAAAGTATTCATATCAACCTCTGGACAAGGAGAGCCTGGAGATTCGACTGCTGACCGTCTATCCTGCAGCCGATCCTTCGGAAGTTCCAGTGAAATGTAGCTTGTCGCACGCCAACCTTGGTAAGGAGCCGAAGCCCAATTATGAAACGATTTCGTACACATGGGGAATATCAAAAGAACGTAAGACCATCATGTCAGATGACCGTCCTCTCAATGTTCCGGTCAGTGCCGAACGGGCAATCCGGCGCATGCGTCTCCGAGATCAGTCCAGAGTATTATGGATCGACGCCATCTGTATCAACCAAGACGATATTAACGAAAAAAACCATCAGGTTGGGATGTGAGCACGGTGTTTGACACACCACTCCAAAATGGAACGGATACTGATGAAGATCTGTTCAGCATGGCGGAAATCTACAGCAATACATTACAGGGTCTCATCTGGCTCGGAGAGGCTGACGAATCGACTGAGAAAGCCTTGCAGTCAATCGAGACCGCCTACGCTGACTCCTGTGCGGAGACGAATTCTTTTGGTGATCTGTACACTAAAATCGTGTACGGAGGGTTTCCGGACGTTCTCCAACCCGTTGGTTTCACGCCCGACTTCGCAGCGCTGATCCAGTTTTTTCAACTTCCATGATTTGGTCGTCGATGGGTGATCCAGGAAGCATTGCTCGCGCCCTCAAGTCAGTGCATCATCGGCGACATTGTAATGGACTGGATGAATGTTTTGCGAGGCACGGCTTGGATAGCATACAAGTCTCATTCGCTACCTCATACCACGGGGTTTTTACCGGCTGCAAACCGAGTCCTCACGATGTGGGGACTGGTCGAAGAGAAGCAAGCCGGACGGGCCATAAGCCTGCATAACATCATGAATTCGTCTCAGGGCTCCAAAGTAGAGGATGGACGGGATACGGTTTATGCTCTCCTCGGTCTCTGGCTGAAGCTTCAACATCGGACCAAACTCCATCCGCTCCTGACACCAGACTATAGCAAGACTCCAGAAGCCGTGATCTGTGACGCAACCCGGTACATGGTCGCGATAGACCACAACCTCATCCATCTCCGTTTCCTGTACCATGGCCGCCATCCTGATCCAATGGAGAAGAAGCTACCGTCTTGGGCTGCATCTTGGCACAGGGCGCGCGACTCGATGCGCGATCCACTTCACTCCCTACGGCAGTTCAACGCTGATGGACGGGATTCTAGAAAGCGTTTCCTGCCACCCTCGGATATCAGCAGCGGCGAGTTGTCATTAAGAGGGAAAGCGGTGGGACCAGTGAGATTAGTCACCGAGATGATAGAGGGCAACGGTACTCCGAGCCACGTCGTGGCAATCCTTGGGCAGTTAGAGACGGCGTGGAGCTCGTCCACCCAGCAGAACTCGGAGCTAACCAAACCAAGTCGATTGGGAGAATTGCTGATCGCCGGTAGTGATCACCAAGGCGACCCGGCGACCGAGGACTTCTCAGTGCGGGGGTATACGGAATGGCTCAAGTACCTACGTTGTGAAAACAGCTGGCCGGGGCCTTGGCGGCTAGTCGATGAACGTGACACAGTAATACCGAGAAAGGTGGCGGAATACAACCAGGCCTTTTGGTCCGCATGCAGGAATCGGGTCCTCTTTGTTACAGAATCCGGACGGCTCGGTGTTGGGCCACAGACCTTGAAGGGGGACGATCTGGTCGTTATTCTCTATGGCTGCGATCTTCCCGCCATCCTTAGGCGATGCCCCAACAGCGATCTACACGAATTCATTGGGGTTGCTTATGTGGAGGGGATCATGTTTGGAGAAGCTGTAGAGGATCCCGAGGCGAAAGAAGACGTTACCTTCCATCTACGATGACCGAGACGGCTTTTCCGACACATCCACACTCAGCCTCTGGCCGAGAAACTCAGGAATCCACGGTATCGAACAACAGCTCATCTCGAAGTTTTGGGGGGTCGTTCATATGGATTCGGGGATAAAGAGACTGCTATTCCGACATATTCATCCTCAACCCCTGACTAGGAAATCTCAGAAGTCCACGGTTTCGGGAACCGCTCATATACATCGTTGAGCTCGTAGCTCTCCATCTACGAGTACGAGACCATTACCCTAGAGTCTCAGTCTCGAGCGATGGCTAACTCCTACGCGCCGCCTCCCATCCTCACTATCAAAGACCCGACTTTGTAGACAGAATACACAACAGTGAGAAAGATCAGGCACACGTACAACTAGAGCCATGTGATCCGACTAGAGAGGAGAGGATTAAAAGCGAAAAGGAAAGCTGAGGGGACGAGAGCAAGGAACCAAAGGAAGAGGAAAGAGAACGAAGTAAAACGAAACGCAAGAAGATCTGTCTACTCTTCGCCTTTACTCCCAAAAAGCCATGAATTAAATGCTGGTCATCATCACGTTGCATGGCATTTTGCAAAGAATATCTGTATGCTGTCTATGGCGTGTGTGTGTGCGCTGCTTCATCCTTCCCTTCCTCAGCTTCTTCTCCAGACCCTACTTCCTCGTCTCATCTCCCAAAACAGGACATCTCCTCTATTCAGCCATTTCCGGCAAAGGGTGATCACCACGAAAGCCACTCCTCTTAATTGTGTCCCCCCTCGCCTCTAACATCATCCATCCATCCTAATTCCATCACGCACTAAACACCCTCACATTCAAATCCACACTCCCACACGCCACCAAACATCTAATCTGCTCCTCCTTCTCCGCCCCGGCATTCCCATTAACCTGCACACCCCCTGCCCCGTCCCCTGACCCATCCCCCCCAGTCCCACCCTGCCCCGCAGCTACCGCCGGATCCTTAAACAAACTCGGCGCCCACCTCACCGAACTCACAAAATGATCCGCCGCCTCCACAACCCTGACACACTTCCCCTCCTGCGCGAGGTCCCAACATCGAATCGTCTTATCATCACTCGCGGACAACAAATACTTGCCCCCCGGGTGAAAAGCAAGGGCCCGGATCCAATTATCATGGCCCGATAACGTCTTGAGACAGATCCCATTCGTGCCGAAAATCTTGATCAATTTATCCCTTCCCCCCGTCGCGAGGAACTCGGCCGCAGAGCTGGAGGGGGGAGGTTTCTTCAGGCCTGCTAGGCCCGAGAGGTGCGGGTACGTGGAGGCGGGAGCTAAGGCGCAGGTTTCCACCACGTGGTCGTGGGCGAGCAAGGTCTGTTTCAGGGCGTTGGTGTCCGGCAGGCTGAGGTCCCAGAGCCGCGAGGTTTGGTCCGACGAGGTCGAGAGCAGGTACCGGCCGTCCGGGGAGGGGGAGAGGGAGCGCACCCAGTCCCCGTGGCCCCGGAGCGTGCGCAGGCAGTAGCCTGTCGTCACGTCCCAGATGCGGATGGTGCGGTCGCGGCTGGCGGATGCGAGCAGATTGCCGCTTAAGGGGGCGCCGGCGGCGCCGGACGGAATGAAGCGTACGCTGCTGACGCTGTGGTCGTGGCCGGGCAGCGTGCGGATGTTTTTGTATTCGTCGGCGGGATCCCAGAGTTTGACGGTCAGGTCGGAGCTGCAGCTCGCCAGGAGCGTGTTGCCTCTGGGTCCGCCGAAGTCGACGTCGAGGACGGCTTTGGTGTGGGATTTCAGCGTCCGTTCCAGTTCGCCCAGCTCGTAGTCCCAGATTTTGATGGTGCAGTCTTCGCTGCCGCTTGCTAAGCTGCTGAAAAGTGGGTGGAAGGCGACGCTCGTGATGGGTTGGCGGTGGGATTGTAAGGTATGCCGTGCGGGCGCCCGCGGCAGCCACGTCTTGGGGTCATGATTCCGTCTTTGTGCTAAGGAGCTCGGGGTTGCTGAGTCCAATTCCTGCTGTAACTGGGTCGTGCGGGATTCGAGGTCCATAATCTTCTTCTGTAAGCGGACGACACTGGTCCATTTTTTCTCGAGCAAGCCTTCGTATTTCTTGGTGGTGGCGGGATCGAAAGAGGATTCGGGTAAGTTCACGTCGTCGCGCACGGCTTGGGCGGCGGCGGTATGGCCGCAGGCGGAGAGGTAGGCGATGAGGGACTTGTGGCTGTCAGCAGGCGATCAGCGGGAGAGCGCGACGGATTGGGAAGGGAGGATTGGGAGGGACGTACAGCTCCTCCGCCTGGCGGGAGGTGAGGAGGTTGCTCATGGTTGGGGGTAGGGCGGCCTCCGCCTCCTCACCATCCGCTTAGATACTGTGTATGTGTGAGGTGGAAGGAATCCTCTTGGCGGGGTGTAGAGGGGATTGCGCTTGGGTCTCTGTCCCCCTCTCGACCGTGCTGCAGCTACCGGGTACCTAAGGTCGGTAGGAAATTGGGATGTTTTGGATGACTGGATGAGTAGCTTCTTGCGGATGGGGATGATGTTGGACGGCGGGACACGTGACTGACGTCCTCAACTGTCGCAATCAGAAGCCCGACATGGGATTGATTGAAGCTCGGTTAATGTCGTCTGTCGCAATTGCGGTACTGTATAGCAATTACTGTATACACTACCTGGGTACCTTAAGGTGTGGTACAGTAATGTATGCAGCTGTACAGCAAGCAAGCGCGCACGAGCCCCGCAGACACAGACAAGTGTGGCGTCAGTCAGTGGCTCATGTCAGCAGTGCTGCAAGTCGTTGCTCCCCACATCTTTGTTGACAGCGCGACCATCACAGACCAGCCCAGCACACCTGCCCAGGACTGCCGCCTGCACTGCTTGGGCTCCCATCCACCCGTTCATCCCCGAAAAATCTCCTTACCGACCACAACAACACCACGTCACGACCATACTCGTCATACGTAAACAATCTCCTCTGCGACCCCGAATGCGCATTTTCTACACGTTGTCGCATTGCGCCCGCGCCAACAACGAAACACAACATCAACAACCCCAGCTACCTCGAGGCGTGCGACTTTCGTCCGAAACATAGGAGAGAGAGAGAGGCGCTGTACATACACCACTCTCGTCTTGCGCACGAGCGAATATCATCACCCAACATTACTGCATCACCATAATCCCCAACCATGGGCGAAGAAGAAGAATTCGCCAATCTCCCCCTCCCCGATCAGTTTCAGCACAAGAATTGGAAGGCCCGGAAAGGCGGCTATGAGACGGCCACCAAGGAGTTCCGCACTGCACAGCCGACCGATCCCATCGTACGCGAATTCATATTAGAGTCGGGACTGTGGAAGGCTGCTGTGAGTGATAGCAATGTCGCCGCGCAGCAAGAAGCCTTAGGCGCCTACAATGCTTTCCTCGAGGCATCAGGGACCGAGGGAGCGCGGAAGACGAGATCCAACACCGTAGGAGGCATCGTAGAGAAAGGTCTGACGGGAAGACCGGCAGCCAAGACGGCGGCCATGGAGTCGCTCCTGCTGCTCATCGAACTGGACAAGCCCGATCCCATCATCGAGGAGATCCTCCCTTACCTCTCCCACAAGATGCCGAAGCTAATCACCGCCGCCCTCTCCGCTCTCACCAACATCTACCACGCCTACGGTTGCAAGACCGTCGAACCGAAACCCGTCATCAAGCTTTTACCAAAGGTCTTCGCGCATGCGGACAAGAACGTGCGAGCGGAAGCCCAGAACCTGACCGTCGAACTGTATCGATGGCTCCGCGAAGCGATGAAGCCGCTCTTCTGGGGCGAGCTGAAGGAGGTACAGCAGAAAGATCTGGACAAGCTGTTTGAGCCGGTCAAGGCCGAGCCACAGCCGAAGCAGGAGAGATTACTGCGATCACAACAAGCCGCGGCCGAGGCGGCTGCAGCGACGGGAGATAACGGTGAAGACGGAGAAGAGGGAGGAGAAGGCGAGGGTGAAGAGGATGCAGGCATCGATCTTGAGCCCGAGTTTGAAGCAGTAGATGTTCTGGCCAAGGTTCCAAAAGACTTCACCGACAGATTAGCCTCTTCGAAATGGAAGGATAGGAAGGAAGCTTTGGATGAGCTGTACGCAGCGGTGAACGTTCCGGCGATACAGGAAGGGCAATTTGACGATCTGATTCGCGGCTGCGCAAAGAGTATGAAGGATGCCAATATCGCTGTCGTTACTGTCGCAGCGAACTGTGTGGAATGCATAGCCAAGGGTCTGCGCAAGGCGTTCTCACGATACAAGGGCACGATTCTATCACCGATGCTCGAGCGATTCAAGGAGAAGAAGGCTTCGGTCACGGATGCTATTGCTGCAGCGTGCGATGCTGTCTTCATGAGTACCAGCTTAAGTGACATCCAGCCCGAAGTGCTCGAGGCGTTGAAAAACAAGAACCCGCAGATCAAAGAGCATTCCGCCAAATTCCTCATCCGATGTCTGAAAGCGACTCGTGATGCACCCAGTCTCGAGCAGACCAAGGAACTTTCCGAAGCCGGCAAGAAACTCCTTACCGAAAGTGTTGCCAGCCTCAGAGATGCAGGCGCGGAGATTCTGGGCGTGCTGTGGAAGATCATGACAGATAGAAACATGCTCAACCACCTAGACGGACTGGACGACATTCGCAAGAACAAGATCAAAGAGTTCAGCGATGCGGCAGAGGTCAAAGCGAAATGGAAGCCCAAGGCCGCACCACCACCTAAAGCTGCGGCGGCACCTGCAGGAAAGAAGCCCGCACCAGGTGGGAGACGTCCAGCGCCAGGGGTGAAGAAGCCAGCCGCGCCCGCGAAGGCAGCCAGTCCCCCGCCTGCAGAAGATCCCGGTGAGCTCAAGCCGAGAGCGACAAGCCGACCGGGTGCCAAACCAGGCGGCATCAAGCCTCCCGGCAGCGGCCTGAAGGCCCCTCCGGCCTCGCCAAGCCTGGCTCCGGCCTCAAAGCCCCCGGCGCCGGAACCGCGAGTCCCAAACGCCAAGGCGTAGTCATGGACGAGGCACCACCCGCAGTCCCCAAACCCGCCGGCCTAGGCGGCGCAGGACGCGGTCTAGCCGGAAGACCCCTCGGCAAACCCGCCGCAGCCGCCGCACCACCCAGCCCAAGCCGAACCGTCTCAACCTCCGAAGAAAACCAACCCGCCTCCCACTCCCAACCCACAAGCTCCGGCCTCAGCTCCATCGAGCGCCAAGAACTCCACGACCTCCGCGCCGAGGTCGACCTCCTGCGCAACCAAACCTCGGACCTCCGCCAGGACAAAATGAAACTCTCCTCCCAGCTCGCGGAGCTCCAAGTCCAGAACGCCCAGCTGATCGAGGACCATACGCGCGACGTCCTGCAGATCAAAGCGAAAGAGACGCAGCTTACGCGTGCGCGGTCCGATGCTGAGGCTGCGGATGAGCGGGCGGGGAGTCTGGGGCGCGAGGTCGAGAGGATGAAGAGGGAGATGAGTCGGTTGGGGAGGGGGAATGGTGGGGGTGTGGCGGGGCTATGAGTCCGCCCCTCGAGGTCCCCGCGGGGTTCGGTTCGTTCCCCGACGATCGCGGGTCTTTCGGCGGTAATAATGCTGGGACCGGTGGTGGGAACGCCGGCGGGATCAGGCCTGCCTACGGCTCGAGTCGGTCGTACAATCCCCCTCCCTCATCATCATCATCCCGCCATGGCTCGTTCGGTCTCGGGGCCAGCGGCAGTGCAGACGGACGACCGTCCGCTGCCGACGCCGACGGGGAGGCCGGCAAGGAAAATATCCCATCTGCCTCCTCCGCCGACGATGGCCCGCCGCCAAAGGGCTTTAATCTAGCTTCTCCCCGCCAACAATACGCTTCCTCCCGTCCTCTCTCCAACGGAGGGTATTCCTCGGGAAGGGCTACGCCGCTTTCGTCTGCTGAGGTAGGGGGTAGAGGGAGTGGAGAGGGGGGAAGGCCGAGTGGGAGTTTAGACCGTGGAGGGAGTGTGAGTGGGGGTGGGAGTGGGAGTCAGTCGGAAGGAGTGGAGAGTTGGCGGCGTGCGGCTGAGGTGACGCAGAATTTGAAGGCGAGGATTGAGATGATGAAGGTGAGTTTGTTTGTTTTTTTCCTTTTTTTTTTTTTTGATGGGTTGCTGTTCCTTTTGTATCCCCTTCCTTTTTCTTTTTTTCTTTCCTTTTTTGGGTGGATGTGGTATATCCTATTTGTCTCCTTGAAAACAATCGCGGAATGCTGACTTTGTGGTTTCCCCCCTGCTACAGGCGCGACAGAATCTCAGCCGTGGACAATAAGAGGCCGCATCTTCGTCCTGCGGATTTTTTTTTCCCCGCTATTATTTCCGTATTTCGGATTTTCTTCGTCTTTGGAAGTTCTCCCGCACGCACCAATGCCAAATCGTGGCGGGCAATTGAGAGAGGTCATGTTTGCGCCGGTTAAGGCGGGAGAGGGAGGGTGATGAAGCGAGGACGGGGTGGTACCCCTTTGGCCTGGGATATAGATTTCCCGCCGCGACCCTACAGGCGTTGCTTTGTTCGTCGTTTTTTCTACCTTTTGGGGTGATGGGTGTACTGCTTAATCGGCAGTACAGATTTTGGTCTTTGGAATTGTTACATTTTTGCGATACCTGCTTCAAAGCTACTTACTCCTTCTCCCTTTTCCGCCTCTCTTGTTTCCTTCCTGCTGTTTTTTCTTTTCTTTTTTTTATTCATTGTTCCCAACAGACCTCTCACCAGCTAAAACTGGATTTCGTGTTGTTTCAAGCCATCTGGCAGGAGACCATGCGAAGAAAGGAAGGGAACCTCCATCCCTCGTCTCCCTACCCGGCCTTACGACCGAACAGCAAGCGCAATACCGCCTTACAGTACTTTTACCCAATACTAACCTCGCTTCCTTGTACCTCTAAATCTCTACTTGGAAGTCCAGTTCACTTTCACAACATCTGCACACACGAATCTGGCTTCCGTTGGACGAAACACTTGGAAACATAATCGATAGTTGCAAAAAAAAAAAAAAAAAAAAAAAAAGTCAGATGAGTCCGCCCACCCAACCTCCCGAAAAAGCCAACCAGAGGATTCTTTCTTTTTTTGGTTGATATTGCATATCTGATCTACCGCGTACTTTTCCCTCCTTCCACGTCCACACTCCTCTTCTCTTTCCCTACCCTTTTATTATTCTTTCGGCTCTCCGCACACTCGCCCCCTCACTTCCTCTTTCCCCACGCTCGCTCACGTTCCCACGTCGGCTTAGCCTCGAAGAACCTGAGCATTGCTTAATCGATTCATTATCTAGATCAAAGGTAGTCAAGGAGATCAATCGATCATGCCTTTCTTACCCCAAGTCTTCGCTCGGCAGAGCGGTTCTGCACCGCCTGCGTCTGGTGGATCGCCTCCTCAACCGCCTTCAGGACCGCCTCCAGGTTGGGTTCCTCCTGCAGGTTGGGGTCCTCCTCCTGCTGCCGGACCCCCTCCTGCTGCCGGACCCCCTCCTGCTGCCGGACCTCCAGTACCCGCTGGCGACGGAAATCAGCAGAAGCCTCCTGGCCCGCCGAAACAGCAGCATCAACAGCACTGTTGGAAAGACCCTAAGACCGGCTCGCAGGTCTGCGTGTGGGAGCAAAACAGGGCCAAGAACGAGACGAAGGTTCATGATGAAGGAAGTAAGTCCTGAATCCTTTTTTCCCCGTCCTTTTATATATATATATATATATATATATATATATATATATATATATATATATCCACTCGTTCATCATCCTTGGAAAACCAGAAGTTGCTGAACAACACCACTAACACGGACTGTTTGGGGATCGGCAGATGTGCACGACTATCACGAGTCGCACTCGTCCAAGGAGAACGATGCGATTGTAGGCAAAGTGCCCGGGACTGACCCGGCGGTCTTCCTACCGCCTGGTTTCAGACCGTCTCGTGCCTCGCCTTCGGCTCTGGAGAGTGCTCAGACGACTTCTCCCGCTGTCGCCTCGGATGGAAACTCTGCGAGTTCGTCTAGCCCACGCGGTGGCTCGCCCAGTACCTCGACCTCAGCTCCACAGAGCGCTCAGGCGACTTATCCGGCTGGTGTTTCAAGTGGCCAAAGTAATGAATCGCCTGTTGCTTCTACTTCAGCTCCACAGAGCGCTCAAAAGACGTACCCGGCTGGCGCTTCGAGCGACAATACCGGGTCCTGGTCTGGTCAAAGTCAGCAGGGCAAATCAGCGAGCTCGTCGTCCGTCTCGGAGCCAGCTGCGAGTCAAACCAGTCTGCCTACCAACGTCCTAGGCGCGGGAAGCTATCTGAGCACCGCGTGGGCGTGGCCGGCTACTAGTGGTCGTCCGCCGATCCCCTCCGGAGGTTGGGCGGGGATGGGGTGGCCGTCTCAGGCCGCCAGCTCGCAGCCGGGGACCGCGGTTTCTTCTCAGCCGACTCTGCGGTTTCGTTCAGCCCCGCTCAACCCACTGAACCGTTCTATTTGGCCAGTGAGCCGACGGGGGAACCGAATGCTCCAAATGGAGCCGTCGCTTCTCCCTCTTCCAGCCCGGCCGTCCCATCCAGCGCATCCCAACCCACTGGCTCGGCCGTCGAGCCAAACACCAACTCCCAACAATGGTCCGGCACGATGCAAAGCCCCGTTGACGACGACAACGCCACGACCGTCTTCGAAGGCAAGGAATCCGACCAAGAATCCGGATCCCACGACGTCCACTCCGCACCGAACGACTTCTCGGACCACAGCGACAGCCACGACAAGGAGGACAAAGTCTGGAAAGCTCGCACGGGATACCCTAACGGCGCGGGCTCGGACATGGACATCCACCGCTCCTCGGACGAGACAAGGAGACCTTACACCAGGACAAGAACGGCACGCATAACCTGTACCAGACGGAAGACGACAGGGACTCGAACCATATCGCGTGGAGCTCGCATCCGGGATACGGCTGGCAGCCGGGAAGAAGGCGGAGAGGAGGGACGGCCCAAGGGGCTGGAGATCCAGCAGGAGGAGAAGCATGCGGTGGAGGAGGAGCATAGTGGGAAGGGGTTTTACGATTTCCAGAGTCAGAGTGAGACGGTGGGGAGTACGAGTGTGCAGGTGGGCGGGGAGGATGCGTGGGAGGATGCGGATGCGGCGTTTGCGGGGATGAGGGGGTTGGTTCCGCGGAGTGGTGAGGCGGAGGTGGTGGTGGTCGTTGTTCCGGGGGTGGTGGAAGGTGGGGAGGGTGGGAAAGGGGAAAGGGGGGACGCTCTCGCCATCACCAAGCCTACTGCTCAAGTCGTCGCGGTTGAACCGCAGCAGAATGGGGGAGTGCAGCTTCCGCTCCTGAACCATACGAACCACATGAACCATCCTGGCAAGGGGACTTCGGCGAGCAACGACAGTTCTCCCACGCCTCTCCTGTTGCTCATGGGGTTAGCTGTACTCGCGGTCTTGATACAAGTGCTCTCCATTTTTTCTGATTACCGGCAGGAGGCTTCTAAGCAGCGTGCCCAGAGGCAGAGGAGCGACGCGTTGGAGAAAGGAAAAGGATCTGGGAAGGTGAGTGAATAAGGGGGGACCAGGGTCTCCGAGAAATCCGATTAAGTTATGGGATGGCGAGTGAAGGAACTTGGTGGCGTATGAGGGGCGAGATTTCTTTCGCCTTTCTAACTCCCTTTTCTTTTCTTTTCTCTTTCTTCTTTCGCGCCTGAGTTTGATAAGGGGTCGATTGTTTCGAAAATCTGTTCGTGGGGGTGACCCCTTAACTCGATATAGGAGGTGGATCTATAACGATAACTTTGCACCTTGCCCATATCAGCCATTTTTAGGTGCTGGGATGAACAGCTCCTAATTCAGACCACTGTTGTAGTCTTTGCTTGATTGTGACCTTTGATCATCTGCTGTCGCAAGCAAGCGTGTGTCGTGGTGGCGTGTACAGCGCAGTGCAGTATGTATCAGTATGTTGTGATGGAGCGAGGTAGTCTTGTCGATCAAAATGGAAGGTTCAATGCAGGAATGGTCGCGACCCCATAGTGCGGGTCGGATAGTTCCGTCCAGTACCGGCAAAACCGAGGCAGGCAGCCAAACAAGCCTTGATTCGCGTCGCAGCAGGGATTAATTGAGAGACTAAGGCCCAGTAAGGTTGGCGTTTGGCGGGCGGCCGTAGAAGCCGGGCCAGGGTGTACGTGGGCCCGGACCCTTGGAGAAGGCGAAGTGGGATTCGTCGAGGACACGTACCGCTAAGGTCGAGGAGGCATGCAGCTGGGCGGCGGGTGGGCTTGCTGCGAAAAGTTCCCCCAACTCGCTTCTCCCATTGTTGATCACTGCAACACAGCATCTTCCCAATAATCATACCGGTCTTGTACTCCACCGCGAGACCATTCCCCTTCGCTCCACCCGTCACAACAGCCACCTTCACCACCACTACAGCAACAACAACACCCATCCACCCTTACGACGTCACGCTTGGAACCGGCTGAAGCAGCTGGTCTGCGATAGCTTGCGACACCTCCCTTAATCCCACAGCAACACCACCGCAACCATGAAGGGTATGGTAGCCACCGACGACTCCAACGCTTTTGCAAATGCGCTGACACCGGTCTTCAGCTCTAATTCTCGTCGGCGGCTTCGGCACCCGTCTGCGCCCATTGACCCTCACCCTCCCCAAGCCTCTCGTCGAATTCGGCAACCGGCCCATGATCCTGCACCAGGTCGAGGCTCTCGCTGCTGCCGGTGTCACCGACATCGTTCTTGCCGTCAACTACCGCCCAGAGATCATGACGGCCGCGTTGAAGAAGTACGAGCAGGAGTACAACGTCAACATCGAGTTCTCAGTCGAGACTGAGCCATTGGGTACCGCAGGCCCGCTCAAGCTGGCCGAGAAGATTCTGGGCAAGGACGACTCGCCTTTCTTCGTCCTGAACAGTGACATCATCTGCGACTACCCCTTCGGAGACCTCGCAAAATTCCACAAGAACCACGGCAACGAGGGTACCATTGTGGTCACCAAGGTGGAGGAGCCGAGCAAATACGGTGTCATTGTGCACAAGCCTGACCACCCCTCAAGAATCGACCGCTTCGTCGAGAAGCCAGTGGAGTTCGTGGGCAACCGCATCAACGCTGGTATCTACATCCTCAACCCCTCCGTGCTGAAGCGCATTGAGCTGCGACCTACCTCCATCGAACAGGAGACATTCCCAGCAATCGTCAAGGAAGGCCAGCTGCACTCCTACGACCTCGAGGGCTTCTGGATGGATGTCGGCCAGCCTAAGGACTTCCTCTCCGGCACCTGCCTCTACCTCTCCAGCCTGGCGCAGAAGAAGAGCAACCTCCTGACCTCGACCTCTGAGCCCTATGTTCACGGCGGCAACGTCATGATCGACCCCTCGGCGACCATTGGCAAGAACTGCAAGATTGGCCCTAATGTCACGATCGGACCGAACGTGGTCATTGGCGACGGTGTGCGGTTGCAGCGGTGTGTGCTGCTGCAGGGCTCGAAGGTGAAGGAGCACGCGTGGATCAAGAGCACGATCGTCGGCTGGAACAGCACGGTAGGCAGGTGGGCACGGTTGGAGAACGTGTCCGTGTTGGGTGACGACGTGACAATTGGTGATGAGATCTACTGCAATGGCGCCAGTGTGCTGCCACACAAGAGCATCAAGCAGAACGTCGATGGTAAGACTATCCTCCCTGGTAACGGTTCTTAAAGGCATTTCACGCTAACACCGCGCAACAGCTCCAAGCATTATTATGTAAGCGACCTTTTCCAAAAGATCGGCAACCCTTGAAGAGAATACTTGCCTTCCTGATGGGGCGTTCATGCATCTCCGCTTCTGCGCTTCTGGGTCTAGGGATACGTTACGGGTATGAGCGGTAGTGGGAAGGAGGGGCCAGCGAGAAGCATGATACCGGCGCAAGAGGAGTCTTCGAGTCTCAAAATGGGGCAAAAGGCCTGAAAGCAAAGAAACAGAAGAAGCAAAGACCAGAAAGCATGCATACATATACAGCAGCATATACCGTATGCATCGCCCCTTTTTAAAGACCAGTCATGATGACTACTGGTGCGGTGTTAATAACGATGAATTCTTTTCTTCCAATTGTCGGCGGGATTTGACCAAACATTTTTTCTCTTTGTCGCTTGCTGTATGTCAACCCAAGGCATGTTGGAATCTGCAACTCCATCGGCGCCATCGCTTATTAGTATGTCGAAGACCGCTGCCGGTACTTCGAGATCTAGGTCCAGGACTGCAAGCCCATGGCTGAAGTTTGGCCGACATAGCGAGGCGGCTCTAGATCACCGTTCTCGGCACCCGACTCGTGCAACCAGCTTTCATATGCGCAAAACCGATCGGTCCTTATACCGCTTTTCTCCTCGTATCTATGGGTCCCTTCTCGCTCACAGATGGACCGAATGCCTACTACTATCATCAGGATACGACCTCGGTGATCGGGCTCCTGAATAGGCTGAAAGTGGAAGAGCTTGGGGGTTGCCGAAGTATTGCCGAAGGAGGCCACAGCCCGCAAAAGCCCAACCCAACCTCAACTCGTCAAATCGCTTGCAAGTTGCAACGAACCTTGGACTTTTCTGGCGTAGTCCCCCTCCCCCCGGAGGAGAATGCAGGCGGGAAGTGCGGGGTTCTACATGAACGGACATGGATTATTCTCACATTCGGCACCGCCCTTGTAGAACCTGGAAAGCCGCTGACGCCAGAGGAGAGCAGTTCCTCAGCCGCCTGTCAACTGCATTGTTCATCATTTGAGATCATAGTTTTGGTTTCTACCTGACGGTGTTGTGGAAATGTCAAACCTGCGGTGTGCTTGCGGTGGTCAGGATTAGCGACGACCCAAGAAACCGTAAGCTTCGCGTTTAAGCATTGGGTTTCACCCATATAATTCCCGAGAAGGACGTCTTACTACTGTAAACAGCAGAGATGAAGTCGTGCCTTTTCCGCCGAGGTGTAGGACACGCGCTCCAGATCCGGTCATTATACCTGTTCCTCTCTATCTAGCAATGAGGAGGCTAGGTCGCTAAGTCTTTGTTCCGGAATAGCGACCTTGCTAGTAGAGGCACTATGCATATAGCGGCACCGCGCTCCATGAGAGGGAGGGAAACTCCTCCTGCGGGGAAGCTCGATCTAAAAATTCCAAACAGGGAGGCCATGAGGACATCGCGTGCTAGGACCTAGCGAGAAAACCTGGAAATGAGCACCCCTTCGGCATCCACCCTCCACTACCTTCCGGTTTTTTGAAGTACCGATTCTTAACAGGGAAGAACACCGTCACGAGCCATGTGTCTTAGCGAAAGAGCGAGATTGAGGAGTATGGCTGCCCTCTTGCTCCACTACTCTACAGACTGACTCCGCACTGGGTTTACCGATCTGTGCCGGACGAGACTATAAGAAGGTAGGTCGGCGAGAAATGTACTTAGGAGCAAGTATCACTCCAGCTCGATCCGGGTAGACTTTACCTTATTCCTTCCCGATAAGTCGGGAACTCTCCTTGTTGCAATGCTTCACAAGAGGCTGCTGGGTGGCGTTACGCTGCTCTCGGCTCTTGGGACCGCGAATGCGCAGAATGACAGTGCTGTTGGCTCTGGACCGAATGCTGCGGGGCCCACCTGGAACCATGAGGATTTCACGACGAGTCCGCCTGTCTATCCATCTCGTAAGTTGGTCCGCTACCGGAGCAGAAGTCAGTACGACAGTGAACTGATAGAGTTTTCCGTTAGCAAACGCGACTGGTATCGGATGGGAAGAAGCTTTCCAGCAAGCCAGCGACTTTGTGAACCAACTCACGTTGGAGGAAAAGGCATACCTTGTCACCGGCACTCCAGGCCCTTGCGTTGGCAACATCGCTCCTATCCCCCGTCTAGGCTTCCAAGGTCTCTGCCTCCAAGATGGACCTCTGGCAATCCGGCAAGCGAACTATGCTTCGGTCTTCCCAGCCGGGATCACAGTCGCCGCATCCTGGGATCGCAAGCTAGCCAAACAAAGAGGCATCGAGATGGGCAGCGAGTTCCGTGGCAAAGGCGCCGAGATCGCACTAGGTCCCGTCGCGGGCCCACTCGGTCGAAGTGCCTACGGCGGTCGAAACTGGGAAGGTTTCTCCCCGACCCGTACCTAACGGGGATCCTCTTCGCCGACACCATCGAAGGCATGCAGTCCACTGGCGTGCAGGCCTGCGCTAAACACTACATCGGCAACGAGCAGGAGGTCCAGCGGAACCCGACAGTCAACGACCAGGGAACCACAATCGAGGCGCTGTCGTCCAATATCGACGATCGCACGATGCATGAGCTTTACCTCTGGCCGTTCCAGGACGGCGTCAAGGCGGGTGTCGCGAGCTTCATGTGTAGTTACCAACGCATCAATGGGTCGTACGGGTGTCAGAATTCCAAGGCTTTGAACGGGATTCTGAAGGACGAGCTGGGATTCCAGGGATATGTGAGTTTTTGACGGCTTCTCGCCTCTTTCATTCTGAGATAAGAAGAATGGATTTCTTCTTTCGGCAGATGCTGACGCTGAAGTAGGTCATGTCTGATTGGACGGCCACGCATTCGGGAGCTCCAGCTATCGAAGCGGGTCTCGACATGAACATGCCTGGTGGTCTTCAATTCACTGAAGCCAGTAGCGAGCATTCCTTCTTCGGAGGTAACATTACTGCTGCGGTCAACAATGGCTCGTTGTCGATCGATAGGGTGGATGATATGTGCCGTCGTGTCATGACGCCGTATTTTTATCTCGGCCAATCCAACTATCCACCAATTGATGGGAGCGAGTACGCAGAGAACTTCTGGAGCGGTGCGTAAACGGTAACACAAGACTGGGGCAAGGCAGACGTGCTGACATTTCGCGTAGAAGAAGATGCGGTCTACGATTTCGAACTCGGGCCCTCAAATGTGGACGTCCGAGATGATCACGCCAAACTGATCCGTGAATTGGGCGCGGCCGGCACCGTTTTGCTAAAGAACACCAATAATGCACTTCCACTGCAAACTCCCAAGAACATCGGCGTGTTTGGCAACGACGCTGGTGACCTCCTCAATGGCTTGTACTTCAGTGCCCTGAGTACTGGAGGGCAAGGCTTCGAGTACGGTGTTCTAACATCAGGTGGCGGCTCCGGCACAGGGCGCCTTTCATATGTCGTGCCTCCACTTGATGCTATCAAGACTAGAGCAGCGCAGCAAGGTAATGATGCTTTGGTTCAGTATGTCCTGAATAACAGCGCCATCACCGAAAGTGATGGGTAGTAAGTTAGATGCCGATTCCGATCGCGCCAACGAGCTAAACTGACGGAGATTGCAGTTCCGTAATATTCCCGGCTCCGCCTGACGTCTGCCTGGTCTTCCTGAAGACCTGGGCGGCAGAGGGCGCTGACAGGGAGAGCCTACTGGTCGACTGGAACGGCACGGCCGTGGTTGAGACCATCGCAGCATCGTGCCCCAACACGGTCGTTGTCACTAACAGCGGAGGAATCAACGTCTTGCCTTTCGCTGACCACCCCAATGTGACTGCAATCCTCGCTGCGCACTACCAAGGTCAGGAGGCTGGCAACAGTATCGTCGACATCCTCTGGGGTGACGTCAACCCCTCTGGAAAACTCCCTTATATCATCACTTATGAGGAGAGCGACTACGCTTTTGTGGACATCACCAACTCCACAGAACTGCAGAACACGAACAATCCGAATGCATGGCAATCGGACTTTGAGGAGAGGCTGCTTATTGACTACCGTACGTTCTATTTGCGAGCACTTTCGAGGAGTACGTGCTAACACAACGCAGGCCACTTCGACTATTTCAACGAATCGGTGCAATACGAGTTCGGCTTCGGCTTGTCATACACGACCTTCTCAATGGGAGATGTATCTGTCCAACGCGTGGGAGGCGGCGCCCTCACAGCATCACCACCAGATAATTCAATCGTACCCGGAGGCAACCCGGCGCTCTGGGATGTGCTATACAGCGTCAGCGCCACCATCTCCAACACTGGCGACGTAGCAGGCGCAACGGTGCCACAGCTCTACTTGGGTCTACCGCAGCCGTCAGCCGAGGATGTCTCGCCCGTCAAAGCTCTGCGAGGTTTCGAGAAGGTCATGTTGGCGCCGGGCGAGAGCCAGACTGTCTCGTTCGAACTGACCCGACGAGACATCAGTTACTGGGACATCTACACCCAGGAGTGGATGATCGGGTCCGGAGATATCAACGTCTTTGCGGGTTTCTCCTCGCGGGATATCCTCGCCACTTCCAGCTTCTGTCCATTGTCTGGCAGCAGTAGCGGCAGCGATAGCTCGAACAGCACGCAGACTTACGGTGGTTGGGACAGTGACAAGGACCATGGCGACCATAAGGGGTCGTGGCACTGGGGTTCCAAGGAGGGCAAGCACCCTCATGCTCCGCCCTCGAAGACGGTCTGATGCAAGTCTACGCATGCCACTCCAGCTAGCGCGGCAGGCTGATGGCCGTCTGCTGGGAGTGTAATGAACGATTATGATCGTATTTAGAATTAACGGGATCCTCCTCTGCATACTCTTCCATTCATCAACCTCGACGTGCTAGGATGTGTTCGGGTTGTGGAATTTCCGTCAAAAATTGTCTTTCAGACACAGTTCATACAAAATTTGATGATATTGTCGTCGCGCCGCGGTGCTGTTTTTCCCAACGACGTGTGAAGAATCTGTGCCATCTATGCCAGAATCGGAAAGAAAAAGGAAGGAAAACGTGCATGCATCGTCCCGTCATCATTTCATAAACATGCCTTGCGGCATCCTCTCCAAAGCCATCCAAACATTTTTTTCCCGGCTGACAACAAAAAGCCGAAATCGTCATTTCGTAACAGGCGGCCTCCTTCCAACGGGCCAGTTTAAAACACACCCTTACGCCCAGCCGTTCTCCTGAAGGCAGTAGCCACATCGGCCGTACGCTCGGACAGGTGCACGTCGACAGTAGCAGAAATAACCATCAGTGTTCTGAGCCCGTCGAGGGGTCACATTGGGCAACTGGTGAGTGACCTGGCGCATCTGCTGATCGAAGCCGCTCTCGAGACTCTTCGGGCTGCTGCTGCCGGTGCTCAGTCCATCGGAGCTCCCACTTTCGTAACTGCTCGCAGAATGCCGGTTGACCTTTCGGCCCGTGCCAATGGCTACGGGGAGGCCTTGGACGGCGCCATTGGCCGACCGCTGGCCGGGTCGGGCGCCCGGCCGCATGCCATCGTTGTGGGAGAAGTTCCTACAGATCATCCACGCATTCATGGCCGCTCCTTCCCTCGCCAACGACTCGGACTTGTACGGGACGTCGGTGGAGTACTCGCGGTTGTTGACCCGGACTTTGCAGAAGTAGCCTTGGCTATTGTGGTAGGGCTCATAATGTGGATCAGGCCATTGGCGACGGTTGCAAACACCTAATGAAGGGAGAGAAGACTGCAAGTCAGCGTTGTGACCCGTTTTTTCCACAATGCTCATTGCCTCCATAGCGCCTTTGTATGCAAGTGAATCTGTTGTAGGATTAGATTCGTGACTTACTCTGCAGGTACATCAAATAGAACATGTTGGCTGGAGCGGGAGGTGATCGATCAACGCCTCTGGTCTTTGATCTAGTAACAATGGTATGTTCCCGCTGGACTAAAGCGGCAGTGCGCGTCTGGAATGGCTCGTCTGTTGCACGGCAGCCGTGGCACTAGGTGGTCCAGCACAACGTGTCTATGATTTGTTGATGTGAAGGGCTGAGCGCGGTCAGTAATGGAGAGGCGCAAGCGTAGGGCGATTAGGAATGGTCGACGAGAATCAATCGCATATCTAGCTCGAGTATATATTTTTGAAAGAGAAATGAAGCATGGGAGGCACCACACCCGAATGGATGCCAGAGCGAAAGTACATGGTGCAGCAATACGGGTACGCAAAGAAGGGAGCAGCTGCAATGTATTGAAGGCTATCCCGGCGTCAGGCCCCATTCTGGTGTGTTGGCAGACATTTGGGCCAAACGATGATGGAGATCGAGACATGGAGAGCTCCAGCTCCACAAGTAACGACGATATTTAGGCGCAGATCGAGATGGCTAGGCTCATGCGGCAGCGCGTGTGATAGTGTCGAGTTTCGGATGAGCGAGGACTGAGTCGGCCAATGCGTCCAGGCAGGATTGCCGCAAGGCCATTAGCGGACACGCCATGTTGCGCAAAGCACGATATTGCAGCTTTCTTCGGAAGGTGAAGAGTTTGTGAGAGGTAAGCTTGGGTGTTGGGCTCCATGGACAGGCTCCACACCGGTAGCGCCATAGCGCAAGCGCGCTAGGATACGGAGGCTACTGCAATGCTTCACCACGTCGAAAGCGCAGATCCTCACGCTGCGCTGTTCTCGAATGTACATGGACGGGACGAAGGTGAGGGCTGTCGAACGTGACGCGAGCGCATCGTCGAGGACGATGAGCCCCACCTGAAGGACTCTGCAGGACCACGTTCCCATGTCTGCGCGTGCTCTTCAATGCGTCTCGGAATGAGCCTGTGTAACCGATGGCCTAGTTGGAGGAGGCCAAGTCATGGCTATGTGTTGTCAGTACAGAGCGCACGCTGCAGCCACTCCCGCATGGCAAGGTCGATAACGTCCGATTGGAATACTCCGTCATGCACAGGAGTCTTTCCTCGCCAAATTGCATCGGTAGCTATTGGAATAAACTTTAAACTGCAAGGAAAATGCAAGTAAAAGAAGCGCTTTAGGTTGATTAGCGACCTGTTGAACAGAGACCGCCACCGAGAAAGGCTCGTCTATAGCGGTTGGAGGCGACGCCAGAAAGGTACGAAGTGCTTGCGGCATTGGAAGTGGACCTCGAAGCACGCTTTGCAGAGTCCACAATGCATGAACGCGGAGTCTTTGTGGCATCCATACATTGGTCGGTGAAGCTGCAAGGCCACGGTCCGCATGCAAAAGCGACGCAGGGCGCTCAACTCGTCTCCGGGCTGCCGAATTTTGCTGGCTTTGTCATGGAAGAGACAGACGAGGCCATCCGTGGTATCGAATCGTGACAGACGGCCTAGTCATCCGCTAGAAGGCAATGATACTCAATCCTTAACTCTTCGGCGGTCATCTGCGAATGTCAGATACAACGTGTAGACTTCCAGCAACGGCCGATGGGTGTCTCTAGCGCGCCGGAATCAGCGCGCCTATTGCGTCTGGCAGGAGTGACTACACATGCACGACTCATCATTTCGTTCTTCCTCTTCCGTCTGTGACATGCAGGTCGAAGCGGTGAAGTTTTAGGAAAGTGTCCTGCAGCTCACAATCTTGTCGTCCGGCACGCGAAGGCATTGGCATCGTCGGTCCTTCAATTTCCCGGACAAGTTGACACGTCTGATTTCTTACCACTCGCTCTCCCCTCAAAGCAGCTCAGCAGGAACGTGATCATGGGTGGGTGCTGTGGCGGTACCCCCATTGAAGGCTGACACGCATAACAATGTCGGCTTTGGTTGATGTGGTCGTGGCTAAAACGCTGTTATGGCTGCCGTCGGCCCGTCGGATATGGGGTGACGTGGTTGGAGGGACAGGGTCGTGTCATGTCTATCAAAGGTGCAAGGCTCATTATTCTCATTGCACATGCGGAATAGGTACTCGAGACATGATTATGCTTTCAGTGGAACCCTCCTGTTCTTTTACATTGAAAGCCATTGACGAGTCTACCACGAAAACAGCGCGAGCGCAACACCCAGCGGGACGGCTCTCCATAAGTCTTGATCCGAAAGCGACGATAGTGGACGTCATGTAGTTGTTCGGCGAATGCGAATGGACATGATAGTCTACTCGGTGACCACCAAAGATAAAGCTCTTTGCGCCATTAATGGACCCCCCATCTTCAAAATGGGAACGCGAAGTGCTCGTTCATACATTGCCGTTACCTAGACTCAGACCGATCGAATATACTTCCCTTCCATTTCCTCGTGCATCATGCCCATTCAACGATCCACGTGCTTCAAACTGAAGTCTCCTGAGGATGCGCAGAATATGATAGACGCCTATAAGTCATTGGAGCACACTCAGCAACGTGTAAGCATATCTTTGTAAAGAAACGAGTTCGTACTGTGTTATTCGACTCTGACCATTCTGAGCAGGATGGCAAACCATATATACTCTCAGTCAGTGCTCACAGGACGCTCGATGACCCACGCAGCCAAGGGTACAACTTCGTCGCCAATACAACCTTCGCCAACATTGAGGACGTGAAGTACTACGACGAGCAGTGCGAGGCGCACCAGAAGTTCAAGGCGTTCGCGAAGGACAAGGTCGCGGGACCGCCTCTTGTTCTACACATTGAAATTTGAGACTGGCACCTTTCTAGTTGGGAGGGCTAAGAGGTATTCATAGTCGCAAATACTGTGTATTCCCACGGACGCCTCGACCATGCCGTATGGGTATCTCCGCTATGCGCCGAAATAAACGCCGTGAGCAAAAGCTCGATGCTGATATCCCAGTCGCCACCGTATAATTTGGGCATTGCCAAAGAACTGCGAAAGATGAACAAGAGACCGCAATTGGACTCTTCACTTCTTCCTGCCCTTTCCTTTCTTCCGTTGCTCCGGCACACTAGCTGTGCCCATCTCCACCTCTTCTCCCTGCGCCTGCAGCTCCTTGACCTTCTCTTGCGAGCTGATGAACATGGTCAAATCATGGTTCATCTCCTCCAGGTCCTTCTTGGCTTCCTTCGCCTCTTCTGCTTCCTTCTTCGCCTGCTCAGCCTTTTCCTCGGCAGCCTTAATCCTCTGTACAAGACCCTCGTTCATGGTCTTCTCCTCCCGATACTTGGAAGACATGTCGCGAGCCATTTGCTCAAACTTCTGCTTGGCTTTGTCCGACTTCGCCAAGTTGGCTTCAAGAGTATTGAGCCTGCTACTAAGGCTCTCGCGCTCCTGCTTGCTCTCAGCGAGCTCACGACTAGCCTTAGAAGCCTGGGAAGCGGCCTCTTCGGCTCTCACACTCGCCTGGCTAGCCTTGTCGACTGCCCGCTCCACTTGTTCCTCGAAATACCTCCTCTGCCCTTCCAGTTGACTAGTGAGCAGATAGGTGTACTCGTTTGCCATACTTTCCATTTTCTCTCGGGGTACAGTATCGCCACCCTCGGATCTGAACGCCTCGTTCTCATGCCGGTCCCTTGAAGGCAAATCGATAAGCTGCTTGGTGTCCGGCTTACTCTGGATCAGCCTGTGAACGTAGCCATCGCCTGCATAATCCCATACATGTTGGGTGCTGATGTCCATAGCGTAACAATGAGAAGTGGACTCATAATGAGCATAAGCGTGAGCACCATCATAGCGGCCACAGCCAATATTGCCGCAGATGAGGCAAATCCATAGATTTTCCGACCCAGCGCAGACTGAACAAAGCGGCTCGTTGTCAGATCCATCGGGGTTGTGCTCAGGACGAGGATACGGGAAGGTGTAGGACGGACTGTGGGTATACCGGCAGACAGGACAGCCGGAGCCTCGCCATTTCTCCAGACACGCACAGTGAAAGACATGTTGGCAAAGGATCGTCAGAAGGCCTGTTGTTTCGTCCATGCGCTCCAGACAGACAGGACATGTCGGAAGCTCGAGCAGATTCGGTGGCGGAGGCGCGAGTGGTTTACTCGAAAACTTCTTGCCTGGCCCAGGCATCTTAGGCTTTGGAGGAGTGAAGGGGTCGCTGATATTTCTCGGAAAGCTGGCAGAGTCTGTCGCAACGTCTGATTCCGGCGAAAGGAATTCTACGCTTTTGATGAAAACCACATGGCAGTTTTCTGGCTCCGCAGCACTGAAAAGGCGCCCGTTGTACGCCTTCTGCCATTCTCCTGCCTTCTTTGGCGAGCGAAACTTCATGAGCACCATGTACTTGTTGGCCCTCCCTGTCCGGATAAGCCGAAAATGAGAAACGTGCTCTCTTGCTTCATCCCCCACAAAGCCAAGCAGGTCTGAGGGCATCATCCATGACGGTACCGCCAGGATGCCCAATGTGGTACAGTCCGATGGCTTGAACGGCGCTTCGTCCTGCGCGCTCTCCGCTGTCTCCAAACTCCTCCTGCTCAGCTTCCCCTCTTTGCCTAGTACCTCAGTCTCCTCCGTATCTCTGTAAAGGTGGACAACGCCGTAGCCAATGTCTGTTTGTCTCGGATTCGAAGGCAGGTACGACGCCTTTGTATGAAGTCCGCTCACCGCGCTCTTGACCGGACCGTCTCCAGCCGCCATGTTGCTCGTAGCGGTTGCGCCTTCCATGTCGATACTCTCGACACTCACCGCGTCGTATCGCCAGTCGTTTGCGGCAGCCGTGTTTGTGTGCTTCGGCGCGGCCAAGCTCGGCGCGGGCAAGGGGATGTGATCTTTCAAATCTAATCTCTTTTCCGGCAGGAGCAGGGCATCGCCGTGACACTCGCTGTGTTGTTCACTCGTCGGTGGCCTTTGGGGGGATTTAGAGCGCTCGGAGTTGGATGATAGGCTGTTTGGGGTGTCGGGACGTTTGGTGCCAAAGGCGTATGATGGCCAGTAGGACGTCCGGTGCGCGGGAAAACTGCTAAAGATGTCTTTGCCTCCAGTCGGCAAGTAGATGTTGCTGCTATCACTTTGCTTTAGAACCGGCTTATTATCTGGGGATGCGGGTGCCGAATAAAGCTCAAGCTTCAAGTGGTAGAAGTATGAAGGCATGAGAGCAGATGAGAGGATATCCTACAGTTTTCATCGTCAATGTATTATTACTGGCGGGAGTTCTAAGTTGCACTTGTCTACTGGTGATTGATTTTGGCGGGTGACTTAGGACGCTTTGATTGTAAGTGCGCCATCGCCACCGCTGCGTTGCTTAGTCATTGGGAATAGTTGCAACCAAACTGGGTACATTATGATGATCAACGCTGACTCGCTCAACAACAAGCGTTAATGCCGAGGATAAAATGTATTAAAGCAGAAACATTGCAAGTATCTTGGCTGCTTCTGGCCATTGTAATTCAAGTGAAACTATGTAATTTGTGTCGGACATGCCGCCATCGTAAGCGGTCAAGCCGCGCTCATGAAATCGTAAGAACCTTTGCCACCCAGAACTCCATGCCGAAATTGACTACTGTCCACCACGCAGACGCAGCACCAAGTGCAGCGTGCTCTCCTTCTGGATGTTGTAGTCGCTAAGCGTCCTGCCATCTTCTAACTGCTTGCCTGCGAAGATCAAGCGCTGCTGGTCCGGAGGAATACCCTCCTTGTCCTGAATCTTGCTCTTCACATTGTCGATTGTGTCTGATGACTCCACTTCAAGCGTGATCGTCTTGCCGGTCAAAGTCTTGACGAAGATTTGCATACCACCGCGGAGACGCAGAACCAGGTGCAGGGTCGACTCCTTCTGAATGTTGTAGTCGGAGAGAGTGCGGCCGTCTTCAAGCTGCTTTCCGGCAAAGATCAAACGCTGCTGGTCTGGAGGAATGCCCTCCTTGTCCTGAATCTTGGACTTGACGTTGTCGATGGTGTCGGAGCTCTCGACCTCAAGAGTGATGGTCTTGCCGGTGAGAGTCTTGACGAAGATTTGCATACCACCACGCAGGCGGAGGACAAGGTGAAGAGTGGACTCTTTCTGGATGTTGTAGTCCGACAGGGTACGGCCGTCCTCGAGCTGCTTTCCCGCGAAGATCAAGCGCTGCTGGTCCGGTGGGATACCCTCCTTGTCTTGGATCTTGCTCTTGACGTTGTCGATGGTATCAGAACTCTCCACCTCGAGGGTGATGGTCTTGCCAGTGACTACGCGATGGGTTAGTGTCTGTCGGCTATTGACAACGCCGCCAGGTGGCGATGGAGTGCGGGGTAAGACTTACGGGTCTTGACGAAGATCTGCATGATGGCGGTGGTGTTTGTGGTGGTTACTCTCTGTGTGTGTGGATGTGGATGAGGATGTCTTTGATGGAGTGAAGGCAACCGGCAGGTAGGTAAGTGTTTGTGTAAAGGACGAGGTGGCAAGTGGAAGGAAGGTCGATGCTACTTAAAGCAGGCGGAGAGGCAACAGCGCGCAGCAACCGCCGCACGGGCCCGCTCGGGATGGCTAAGCGCCGATTGCGCTTCTGGAGAAGTAACGTCACCCGCACTAGAAGTGGCTCGTGCCTTCCATTAGATCATTCACTCCCAATCTCAGGCACAGATGCATGTGTTCAGGCAACCTAAACACTCACTTCACTCCCCAAGGTTCACTATGTGCACCGCCCTTTCACATTCACCCCCAAGACGGGCGTTATTCGCTCGGTTTTCCATGTTTGGGTCGCTTACTAGCGCTGCGACAAACAATTTGATGGTCTTTGTGTGCACGGGTCTAGAATGAGGGATCACGCCACTGGCATGCGGCCGGCTTATCGAGCGTGAATAGACCCACGCGCGACTTTCTCCGGACTCTTACTCACCTTGGTGGTCTGCGAGAGATAAGACGGCGTCAGACATGCGGCAATCTACTGGCAGTCATATTTACGTACCTTGCAGATTGAGATAACGTTAACAATGTGCCCTGCATTCATTATATCGCCGCGTTGTCTCTTAGTGGAACGTAGCTTCACGCTCGAATGGCCTCCTGCCGAACACAACTGGCATCGGGAAGTAGGCATGTATTTTCCTGTTCCTGAGATCGTTGCTCACTTTCGCCACCAGAACGTCTACCTCCTCCTTTTTCCATCCCAGTCCTCTTGTAAGTAGGGCCAAGCAAAAGCCTTCCAGGCCATCCAGGATGTTGACCTGGTTCCATCTCCCTATCTCCTTCATATACGGATCCTTTGGCCAGCCGCACGAAGGCCACATGAACATGCGGACTTGGATGTCAACGAAGCCTGCATCCTGCATCCACTGGACATAGTAGTCGCTGCAGTCTGAGCCAAGTGGACGGCCCAGCTTCATCGAGGCTTCGCAAAGAAGTTGGCCCCATCGATGTAAATCAGTGCCGGTGTGCGTTCCATCTGATGATTTGACCGGCAGGCCGTAATCCTGTACTTCCAGCCATCCACCAGGCTCGAGGTTCTGGTAAGCTTGGCGGAAGAAGTTCGGCCAGTCTGCAAAGCAGCCAGCCATGAGACGAGCATGTATGAAATCGAATGCTTCCGCGTAAAGCCAGAGATCTTCAGCATCGTCAATCATGAACTTGAGGTTTGGAGGCACTCTGCGTCCTGTCAGCATCACGCTGAACGCGTCCATCCCTGGGGACTTACAAAGTTGGCTGGCCTGGACTCAGGTCTATTCCTATCACTTGGCAGAAAGGAAAGTCCTCGGCAAACTCTTCAGCCCAGATACCGGTGCCGGTTCCAATATCCAAGCAGTGCTTTGGATTTTGAAGTGGCGCAAAGAACAGTCGATTGCCGAATGTCAACCTGAATATGTGGTGCTGAAGATCCAGTCGATCTGCTTCTCGCTGTGGCAAAGTCAATTATTTGTATTTCTCGCGTTTAGAAATGGAGTTGAAGTTACCTCATCGTTTGGAAAGATGTACTTGCCGTCCTTGTATGCTAACGTTTGTTAGGGCATCGCACATTCGAAGTCGCTCGCACGCAGGCTTACCGTGATATGTACGGCCATGCTCTCTGCGGTAGTTGTAGATCGACTCGCTCAGCGACGTGCTGCCGCTTTCTCTTGATGGACTGTTAGCCCTGGATAATGCTTGCACGCGGATAAAACGTACACATCAGATCCGATTGCCGAGTCGGAATCGCCTGTCTGAGAAAGGTCAATGCTAGTCCTCATGCTACATTTGAGGCGTCATCAAGCCTAACATACATCTTCGGCCTCGAGGTGTTGCTCTTCAGCCAATTGCGCCTCCTGGACTGGTTGGTGGTCATCGACATTTTCGCTTTGGGCTCTTTTTTCGCCGGATGCTTCCTGGGAGAACGTTCTCTGGTCAAGCTCTAGACCACGCTCTTCCCCTTCGCCTTGATCATTATCATGTTCACCAACGCCCATTAAATATGACATGTCGGTCGTCGGGGTCGTTTTGACCGGGCTCTCACGCGCAGCCAAGCTTGAAGTGGGTACATTGATTGCGACTTCTTCTGCGGCTGTGGGGTTATTTGTCGCTATATCGTCAACTATTTGGACATCCTCCTGTCCGAATCTTGTCGATTCTGACTGGCTTGTAGCCTGTTGCATCCTTGCCCTGTCATCATCCACGATCTCTTCCGAAATTGCAGGGTTGTCGCCCTCGAAGTTCTCACACACGGATCCAGGTTTCTGCGGATGCATTTCGGGCTCGCGGTGAGCTCAAGCCCGGAGAAACAATCGCCTTGAGACAGGGCTCTCCATCTGCTATGCTCCGGCCTTGCAAATAGTGTGATTTGATTGCTTTTCTACAGTGTTTTGGACTCAAGCGCAGCTTAGGTAGAACGATCTGTATGAGAAGCCCCCGATTTTCACGTTTAATGGCAACGCGGCACTGTTAGCATTACATATCACAGACATCTTGATACCCGCCCGCTGTCAGTTGTAACACCGACTGCGGCTCCAGCTTGACACGGCACAGCTCGCTTGTGGTGATTGGTCTGGGTATTCGGCTCGTGTGACTCGCCGGCTGCTCGCTTATGATAGACCGCGCCATTGCCATGTGGCTGGATCAAAGATGTAGGCTCGCAGGCCGCACAGGTTCAGCTACAGAGTTTGTGACCGGCTGCAGCTGTCCGGAAATGTTCATGCTATAACGAGATGACAACGTGGTGACCGACTCAGTGTGAGCACGAGGCTCGGCGTTTGGCGCTATGAAATGGGTCCTCAATGGGGTGTTGTGGCGTCCTCGTATCCATGCAGCGGATAGCGTGGTCAAATGCCCCTCTTGAAATTGATGAGCTTCGAGCTCGCCGTGCCTGATACCATCGCAAGCGACATTAAGCGACCCTCAGTCGATGCAGGGCCAGTGCATGGTTGGTAAGGTACTGTACTGTTGGTTGGTTGCTTCTTAAGCTGTATTCCTGTCTTGTGGCAGTTCCAGCGTCAATGTCTCTTTCCTTATCTGTCGCAGGGGCTGAATTGCGTGCAATTCCCGTGGATCAAACATTGGTATTTCATTTGTCAGATACATGCTGGGTCTGCGAGAACAAGACAAGTCCGATTCCTCTTCCATCAATAAGAGAGGTTACCAACTGAACGGATCTCGCGAGTTACTGCACGACGCCGGAATTGTGAGAAGACACGCCGCCTCACCATTGGCCACAGCCCGCGATGCTGTCGCTCACACTGCTTTTGGGCATTGCACTTCTCGCCTTCTACGCTGCACGTAGCGTGAGAACGTATTATGCGCTCAGGGACTTTGGCGGTCACTGGTCGGCGGGTTGGTCCCGTCTATGGCTACTCAAAACCCAGAGCAGCGGATATATGAACAAGACCTTCACCGAGGTCAATCAGAAGTACGGTAAGTAGGTAAGCGGGATTGCTGACATTTCGAACAGACGTGTCACAAATTGCTCAATGTGCTTCCTTGCCTCAGCATTGGCTATGAGAAGGATGGATCTTTGTTGCAGATTTCAGCAAAGCAGCTGACAATGATTCACAGGATCCACAGCGCGTATTGGGCCTTCTATGCTGATCACGAGTGACCCGGAGCTGTTCAAGCGCATGTCTGCGGTCCGCTCACCATTTACCAGAGGTCCATGGTACGCCGCACTCAAACTCCATCCTGAGAAAGACAATATCACATCCTACGTCGACGAACGCAAGCATGGCGACATCAGAAATCGCATGGCGCCCGGCTACTCAGGGAAAGACAATCAGCATCTGGAGCTTGATATCAATGATCAGCTGCTGAAGCTCCTTTCCCTCATTGGGGGGAAGTATGTTACCAAACCCGAACAAGGTCTCTTCAGAATTATAGATATCTCGCGCGAGACATCATTCTTTACGCTTGATGTGATCTCAAAGGTCGCTTTTGGGACAGCATTCGGCTTCCTTGACCAGGACGATGACCCTTTTGGCTACCTCGCAAACTTAGCCCAAATGCTGCCCGCTATCATCGTCTTCGGCGTATACACTGAGCTCACGAACATCATGAAGATCCCTCTCGTGAAGGCTGCCCTTCCTAAAAGCACAGATAAGCGTGGCCTTGGTAGGGTGATGGGCTTTGCTGCCGATCGTGTGCGGGAGCGTTTCGACCACAAGCCAGTCGTCAGGCAGGACATGCTGGCCTCTTTCATCAGGCATGGACTATCTCAGTCCGAGCTGGAAAGCGAAACACTAACGCAGATCACTGCCGGCTCGGATAGTACAGCATCTGCATTGAGAATGACTTTGCACTACATTTCGACGTCGCCACCAATCCTTGAGCGTCTGCTTGCTGAAGCAAGCGGTGCAATCAAAGCTGGCCAGATCAGCAGACCGATCATCCAGGATTCGGAAGCACGTCAACTGCCTTATCTCCAGGCTTGTATCAAAGAAGGTCTTCGCGTCTATCCCCCTGTCACCGGCCTCATGGCCAAGATGGTGCCTCATGGCGGCGCAATTATCAACGTGAACGGTGTCGACAAGTTCGCCCCCACTGGCACTCAGATTGGCTGGAACAGCTGGGGGATGATGCGCGACCCTGATATTTTCGGTTCAGATGTCGACATCTACCGACCAGAGCGGTGGCTCCCACTGGATGCAAGCGAGAAGGAGCGCGAACGTATTGTCAAGATGACCGAGACGGTAGGCCTATGCTTTGGCTACGGCCGTTTTGGCTGTCTGGGTCGAGGGGTCGCGACGATGGAGCTCAATAAGGCTGTTCTTGAGGTGAGGGCGGCTGTTCGACTTTGAGTGATCGTTCCATTGCTGACCAGAGAATGCGTCGAAAAAGATACTCTTGCGGTTCAACCTTCAGCCTTGCAGCTTGGCGAAGCCATTCAATGAAATGGTGGTAGGTTTTTATGTGCACACAGATATGAACTTCGTCGTCAGCGAGCGCAGGTCGGCATCCGGTGAAGGGTATGCTCCAGTAGACAGTTTGCCAAAGACAGAAGTTGGGGCCCTTCCCGGGGCTTACGACGAGTAGGGACAGCAGTCGAATGCGGATAATAGGATCCTGGTCCGGAAAGAGTTTCGAGCTGCATTGGAAAACGGCTTGCGCATTCAAGGGCAACGCGTAGCTCAATGTGACATATTTCAATGACTCTGCAAGGAAATGACCATTGTACAGACCTCAGCGTGCGCTGCCAGTTGCGAGTCTGCGCGCGAGCACCTGGCTTGAGAAAGGAGGTGTTGCCACCAGCATGAGCTGCGTCAGTAGCTGTGGTTCTGACGCATGTGACGCGAGTCCCTCCTGATTGGGGTGCGCGTAAAAGGCGCACAACATCGTTGGCAACACATGTGAGCTCGATGACCGCAGTACTCAGCGCCATCATGTATTCCTTCCACGCCATCCCATCGTGTAGGGCGCGGGGACCACAAACAGACGGGATGGGCATGACCTTGTGTCATCAGAGCGCCTGTAAATCTACCATCTTGCTGTCGAACATCTGTAGCATATGACCCGTTTGACCGTCTTGCCGTGTGCCGAGTAGCGTAGAGATAGGCTTCTGTTGTACCTTGCAGCACGATGCAGGCCAGCCGGCGGCTAGCCCGAAAGTGGGTGGGGAGGACGCGTTCATGTTATTAGGTGATTATCGCCAAGGAATACAAGTGCTTTACTTGCAGCCTCACCAACACTGGCCCAACTGTTCTTACGATTCGCACGTACGACGATGGGTGTCAGATAGTAGCGCTGAGCCATCTACGCTTCGTTACCCCGAACCGTAGGCCAAATGCCATGGACGTAACAAGTCCACGCAGTCGCAGTCGCAGTCGCACAAGTCTACAGCACTTCGTTGCTTGCGACCAGAGGCGCTCCGCGGCGCTCTAGCTGCGGACCACACAAGTGACCAAGTCAGGTAGCATAATGCGCCTGCCACATCACTTCTTCAGACCGCCTGCGCCCATCGCGGGTTGGTTCGCTGCATTCATCCTCTCCGCGACCGCACAGTATCCACCTCCCGCCACGTACCAGAACATCCTCAACTCGCCCCTCGACCCCAACATCACCATTGCATACAAGCACCCGGATGCAGGAACTTGCGAGACGGCCTTCTCGACACAGAAGCAATACACTGGATACATCGGGTTGCCGCCGTACACAATCGAACCGATCCAGCAAAACTACTCTATAAATACGTTCTTCTGGTTCGTAGAGGCAAGACAAGTGCCTGAGGCGGCACCGCTGACGATATGGCTCAATGGCGGGCCAGGATCGAGCAGCATGGTTGGCATGTTCAATGAAGTGGGACCTTGCGAGGTGTTGCAGACCAATGATGGAGGATATGGGACACAGCTGAGAATGTGGGGATGGGACCGCAGCAGCAACCTGCTATTCATTGACCAGCCGAATGAAGTCGGTTTCTCCTACGATGTTGCGATGAATGGCTCGCTCGATCTGCTTCGGGATCAGATATTCGAGCCATCCGCAGAAGGGACAGGCGATCTGCCGGATTTCCTGTACCGAGAGGGAACTTTCAGCTCTACAACCCCAAACACGACCGCAAACACCACCGATATCGCCGCTGCCGCAACGTGGCACTTCTTGCAAACATGGCTTGCTGCCTTTCCGCAGTACAACCCGGCTCGGCGCGTCAACGTGACTTCGAATCTGTTCACTGCCGATGAAGCGGGTGTCAACCTCTTCGCAGAGTCCTATGGCGGCAAATATGGTCCAGTCTTTGCGCGGTACTTTGATCAGCAGAATGATTTGCGTGCAAATGGTACACTGCCAGCCAACAGCACACTGGCGATCAAGCTAGAGAGCGTGGGGATAATAAATGGGATGGTTGACGATGCTATTCAATTCGGGACGTATCCGGACTTTGCGTATAACAACACCTATGGCATCCAAGCCATCTCGCAGACAGATCAACTCAATTCACTCGGGATGTTCGACAATCCTGGGCAATGTTTAGACCGCATCAAAAATTGCCGGATGGCAATGAACGCGACCGACCCAGAGGGTTATGGCGACGTTGCCGCCACCAACCAGCTCTGCGAGGATGCTCAGTTTTGGTGCCAGAATGTCACAGCACCGTATTACGCCAACGGATACGATCCGTATGACATCCGACAGCACCTGCCAAGCCCAGATCCCCCAGCGGCATACCAGGAATACCTCAACAATGCCAGTGTGCTTGCTGCCATTGGTGCCAAAATCAACTATACAGAGAGTTCACCCTATGTTCAGCGGGCCTTCATTTCAACTGGCGACACAATCCGGGGAGGGCAAGTCGATGATTTGGCATATCTTCTGAATCAAGGAATCCGCGTCGCATTGATATACGGCGACGCTGATTACATCTGCAACTGGATTGGAGGTCAGGCGATATCCCTCGCTGTTGCGGACCGAGACAATAATTGTACGCTTCCCAGCGCTACCGATGCCGTGGCTGCCATGGCCAGCTCGACACCGGCGGCCCCATCGTGCTATTCGTCTGCCTTTCCAGCAGCCGGGTACGCCGAGATCGTTGTGAACAGCACTTTCGTTGGTGGTGCGGTGAGACAGTACGGCAATCTCTCTTTCAGCAGAATTTACGACTCTGGGCACTTTGTTCCCTTCTACCAGCCCGAGACTGCTTTCACTGTCTTCACCCGCATTATTCAAGGAGTTGACATATCGACTGGCGACGGCGTCGATCTCTCTACGTTTGGCACCACAGGCCCAGCGAACTCCACCCGGACGAACTCTGCGCCGTCTGACACACCAAGTCCTACGTGTTGGATACGCAGTATTAATGGGACGTGCTCCGATGAGGACGTTCAGGCGATGCAGCAAGGTGAAGGTGTTGTTTCATATGGCATTTTCTACAGAGATGAGAACTCGATCTCTTTACCAAGCTCAAGTGTGGCAGCTGGCATGCCTGGGTCGCCAATGAGCAGTCGTCCAAGTTCGGCGGACAGCGGAAGCGATAATGGCGATAGTGGTGATGGTGATGGGGAGAACTCGAGCACGAGCGGAGTGATAGTGTCCGATTCTGCGACGGGTCTTACCGGTGTTTATACCGCGACAGGCACTCCTAGTCCCACAACTGGCGCCGCATGCCCAATGGTCGTACCACCGTTGACGTGGTCTCCCATTACTATCCTGGCCATAAGCTTCATTGCCGGATTTCTTACCACAATCTGAGAACCATCAAAGCATGGTCGGGCGTTTGAGAGGAATTTGCTATTATTCTGGTGATACCCCATACAAAGCGTAGTGTTACGAAATGAAACGAAATAATCCGCATGCGGCATTCACGTCTTCCAGGCTGCAAGTCTTGGCATGAATTCGAACGTCGTGAGAAGATTGACTGACGAAGCTGGAGAGACTATTCCATCCTGCTCCTGTCACCACTGAGCAGAAACACTCAGGCATGGTTCACAATATCAAAGATCTGATGAGCAACGCGGACACCGCAAGACAGCAGCAAAGTGTCACCTGACTTCCTCAATGCGCGACGACTGTCGGTGCCCCTCTCCAAACGTCATACAGCTCAGTCACAACCGAAACAGGCAATCTGGATATCGTCATCACGACAGGTCTGAACGCTTTGGGAATGACACCAGGGCCGGTGGACCTGATCAGGTGTGCCCGTTGGAGAAGACCGTTGGCGCTTGCCAGCCTCGAAAACGGTGCAGGTGGGCACGTGCAGGACCATATGCTCCCGTTCGCATATGTTCGCATAACATATGATGAGCTTGATGCCAATGGCTGCAACGCTTTGTGCAAACATCCACTTGCCTCATCGGTCAAGAGGTCGCTTGCCTGATTCATCTTGGCGCCTTATGACGGTCCCGGCGGCCGGAGAGCTATACCGTCCGCGGCCCTACTCCCGTGTCCTGAAGGAATCCAGAGTCGCCGGATCCGGTTATATCGTCCCTCTTATCGAAGCCAGTCATGGAAATCCCAGGCGATGTCCCGGCCCTTTCACGTTCAAATGGGGAAATGTGATCTGTGGCTCGGGGCATCCAAGCTAGATCTGGATTGATAACGCCATTGAGCTTCTCGGAGGCATCTGAATCAGGCCCCTGGTGATAACGATACTTGCCATAAGAGGTAGGCCGTTGGTTAGAGTCTTCAAATCGGTTCAGAGACTGTCATTGGATCTGAGGGTGCTTGCTTGGCAGAGCAATTGGTGAGGATTTGGGAGCGCCCGATGGGTTGGGCATTATTCGGCGTTCATCGGTCACCGTTTATGACTTGTGTTAATTGAGTATGGGCTCTTGTGAGCCGCAGATCGAGTCAGATGGAGATCACAGAAGGCACGAGGGCTTATCGGGAGCGATAAGTTTGGCGATTGCTCCGTCACCAGGCTCTGATCGGGCGAGAGCTCTTCTGGTCTTGGTCAATTTGCGGGCTTATGTTGAGACACTCGGTGAGGAATTCTCCTTGCATTGGCCCATCCAAGATTGGGTGCAAGAATTGCGCAAGGATAATCGGACTGTTCTAGAAGTGGTAGTCATGTAGCGCCTTCCATGATTGCGCACTGCGCGATTGCTATTATTGACGCCTACCTTTGTGCAACCGTATGCGCGCGTTGTTTTGACTTGTATATCACGCTAAAATTGCATCAATGTTTGATGAATCGAGAAGACTGCCGAACGATGAGGTGCGATGTAGCTCGGACCTCGTCTCCGTCTGTATCAGTTACGCGACGAAGCACAGTGGCTTTCCGCTTGCATGAACACCATGGCGCTCACCACGTGGCTAATGAGCCCACCTGCAGGTGCAAGGACACCTGACACGAGAACATCTGCACGCCTTGCATATGCCACAATGCCGCGAGACTCATGATAACTATAACGATTGGTGCCAAGGCGGACTTGAAGGCGTTGTAAGCTTTACGCTGGTGAGGTCAGTGGCCTCGAATGAGCTTCTCGCAAGCGATGAGACATCAGAGCGCCTCGGGACTCGGCGGGCCACCGTGCATGTGCGCAGAGTAGGGGCGCCTAGATACTAGCTGTGGACCTGTCAGATTACAAATGATTGTTTACTAGGACTTTTCTGAAATAGCATGTGGCCTCGACATGGATAGCCCAGGTTGACAGGTTTTATTCGTAAGTAAACCTGGATTCAACAACTCATTGATCCTGGTCCCCTCGTGGCCGCCACGCGTAGTACCCTGCTCTCTCATCCCAGAAATGCAAGCCTCACATCCCCGTGATTGTTTGTTGCCTCAAATAGATGCAGATAGATGTTTTCATGAAGGCCGCAGTAGGATATGCACGGTTTATCTATTCAGGGCTGCCGGCAGAAGGCTAGCTGTCGTTTGAGCTGTCTGAGGGGCACCGTGCCCCAGAGCTTGAGGGCCATGAATACGACTAGAACCTCTACTGGCAACTTAAAGCTTTCATTTTTGACAGTAAGGCCAAGCGGTGTTTGACGACCAAAACCTCTCGCCTCGCTCGGGAAGCGGGCACGATTGGCCCACTGAAGTGTCATTTCGGAAGGATCACAGGTGTTCGTTTGTGCGAACGAGTCAGATTATTCCACCTAAAGCTGTCACAATTACTTCAATTGGTCGGCAGAGTCGGATGGGTGTCTTTGTTGCATTTTTGACCAGGAGCACTTGAGTAGTGCTGCCAAAATTATACTGCATTGCAGCGGAATTGCATTGGCGAATACGTATGGCTGGAGCCTGTGCGACGCTGGAGATGACACTCATTGTCACCGCCGCCGAACGGGTGTGACACCGCGTCTGTTGAATGCGCTGCCGGTTCGAAGAGACACAAAGGCACAGTAAAGACGTCTTGACACTAGCGAGACTAGGCTAGAGTCTGGTTGATATTGATGGTCTGTGCCCTATCCGTGGGCCGGTGGGCCGTCCATGCATGCATATTGCGTGCTTCGCGAGTATAGCAGATCTGGAGAATGACGTTTTTGTGGCGGACGATTTGAGATGGTGGTTGGGTCCGTTGTAGAAACAATAATTGCTCCTCGCTCGCTAGGGAAAGGCGGTCGCTTGGCATATGACCACGCTTACCAGCGGCGGCGGCGTCAGTCCGTCCACAGTCGCGGGCGCTGATGAAGAGGTTGCAAATGCGTCTAGCCTGAAGACCCTGCAGAGGAAGTGCAGATACGTTGCTGTCAAAAAGGTGGACTAACTTCATCGGGACACGCCCACCCGCCCAAAACGGAAGCCGATCCTGTTGCTTGATGCGGAAGAGTGGGAAGCGACCTCTTTCCGTCGCTCTCGTCCTGCACTCATCAGGTATCGCTTGACGCAAAGGCGTTGCGACAGCAAGCCATGGACATGGTCGCCACGCGAGCGGTCGTCTGCCGCTGTCCGCAGTAACGTGGCTTGTGCGACTTTCCCTGCGCATGTCCAACTTCCCGCTGCGCAGTCTCGTTAGGAGGTAGCGAACGGCGCCGACGCGGATTCCCAGCGTGTGCGAGGCGAGATGTCGCCTATGCCTTCTCGCCTGTCTGTCTCTTCTGCCAGGTGCTTGCCTGCCCGTGAGTCTCGTCTTGGCAGGGCACGTATCAATACCTCTAACGTGGGAGAAATCAGACTGGGCCTAAAGCAAAGGCGGAAGGTTCAGGTCCGCAGGCATAGCGCCCATCATAAGATCACCCGCTAGGCACTGTGCCCAGTGTAAATCGTGTGCGCGAGCGAATTGGGAGCGACACATGCTCCTCCAATGGCTAAAGCGCCGTCCTTGCGCCCTGGTGTAGGCGAGGTCGACCTTCATGCCGGCTGCAGCAGGGCTCGTCGCCCGCCTACATACAAGGCTGGCAACCCATGCTCAGCTCCACAGGGCCTGTCTGCTCTCATGCGCGTGGCCGCAGTGCACTCCAGGGTACATGATGGAGCGGGTGCCGAGTGTGATCGGTCAGAGCGCAAGCGAGCATAGTCGACAACGATATAGGAGCCGCTCCACAGCCTGAACGGCCACGGAAGGTTTGATAGTAGCCCTCGCTCTTCACGTCCGCGCCACGCCACGCCCTCCCTCCCTCCCGTCTCGCTTAGCCGTAGCTGGCGGGTACTTCCAACCCGGTACATTGTCTCCTCTCCTCGTTGATCGTGTTCGGGCCTGGCTTGGACCTCGTCACTGACCATCGCATCACCTATAGCCCGCCCAAGTCATATTGCAGAGCCTCTTCGGTATCCTCCGACTGTTAAGGCTGCAGATGTCTTGCAGGTGCACTACCGGCCAAAGTTTGTGTCAAATCGAGCAAGGAATGTCGAGCTGCGAACGAGACAACTTCGGTAGCGAGCGGGTGAGCTACTAACCTTCTCAGACTCATTCACCAATCCGACGGCAAAGACGCTCTCTCTTCTCTCCAACGCCAAATCAGCGTGGATCCGGGCCTACGCCGACAACACGCCTTTACGCAACGACTTCGGAGACAAGCAAGTCGTCACCTGCCCACACACACGCTGCGGGACTGGGCAGTGCGAAAACTCAGACTGTCGTCAATTGCAAATAGCAACCTTTAAGAAGTGGCGGGGTCTTCCCCTCCCCCACCGCTGATAGCAACGGACAGCACCACGTAGACGGTAACTTGCGGAGGGCCGGCCGGCGAGCGGCGACGGTAAACCGTGATCCAAAGCGTTCTGAGGTACTCCACCTCGCATACCCTTTTCGTGCGGACTATCGATCAAGACCAAGCGCGAAGGATAGCTCCTTGGACCCAGCTGGTTTGGACGTCGACGGTTTGCTGGATTCGATAATGCTCTAAGACGTCTTAAGCGCCGTTCCTGGGACCGTTATCATCGACCCGTGCATTGAGCGTTGCGGCAGGCCATTATCAAAACGTCAAAAAGTTACCTTACTGTATCGAGAGCAGGACTCACCAACCTTTCTCCACAGTGCTTAATTGTCGGATCCTCCCACTGGACGAAGTGCGGCAGCAAGAGGATCGCGTGAACATCGCGCCTACCAGACATCAACTAGAAAGCGCGCATGCGCGCACCTGCTCTACTCCTCTCGACCCCGAGTAAGAGACTTGAACATTAGTCCCACGGAAACCGTCGATACTCCACTTCTCGATGCATTGCCCTTTCCACAGACGCAATCACTACCCACGCTTACGGACGCACGACATTCGATCACGGTGGAAACACGATTCAGTCATAGAGTCGACCACGCCCACTTCGCGCGCTCTGATTCTTACCATTCCAGTAGCCTCTACGGCTTGACCGCGCTTACAGACCTGTACTGGGGGGCTACGTGCAATTAGCTTTGGACCAGACCAAGGCATCGGTTTATACTAGCGAGAAACGACCTATCCGGCCCCAACCGAACTGCCCTGGAGCATCTTCTGTTCCATATCAACCGACGGATCTCTACCAGAAGACTTCCTTCTCGAGGCCTTTGACGGGCTACATTCACTTCAAAGTCACCGCTAGCAGACGGTCGCACCCCTAGGGAACCCGTCGTTAGTCGTTTCCACCGACCGCAGCCGATCAAGCCGCTGGTCGCATCTCTCATCGTTGGTTTAGCCCGCCGAACTTCATGTCGATGCCGTTCATCGGGCCACCGCAGCGACAAGGCGAGCCGCCTGTCCTGACAAAGTAAGTCATCGCCAGCTTGGATGCCAATTCATCCGACTTTAGCTGACCATCTCGATCAAAGCAACAATGTTGGCCTCACAATCCGCCAGCAGCCTAGACAGGGGCTCGTCACGCTGCCACATAAAGAGAAGAGTAAGTGCCCCTACGAGCCATGAGATTAGAATGCTTTCTGACTATTCATAGGCCGCAAACCAATTGATCCGCCGCCGATTGTCCAGATCACGGTACAGTCGATGACCCTCGACAAGGACGAGTAAGCCCAGTTGCATCTGAACTGCGTCTTTTGGATTAGTAGCTGATTGGCGCTCAGATCATGGCTTGTCAGCCCTTTCCTCTTCATGATGGTGACCCTCCTTGAGGGCTCAACCGGCGACACGCCAGTGCAAGGAGCACCCATTGTCGGACAGAGCTCTTCGTCATTGCATCGATTGAAAGACATCACAAACAAAGACGGCGGATTCTTCGTGTTTGGAGACATCTCCATCAAGGTGTTGGGCATCCACCGCCTACGTTTCAACCTCTTCAACGCAGACCACAAGGATGGAGGTGTCACGTACATTACCCACATCGACTCCGAGCCCTTTCACGTTGTGAACAACAAGGAATTCGCAGGCCTGACAGAGTCAAGTCACTTGTCTCGCACCTTCTCCGACCAGGGTGTAAGACTTCGACTGCGCAAAGAACCAAGGCAGTTGGGACAGAGCTCAGCGAGCAAGCGCAACTTCAACGCGATAGAAGAGTCCTCCCCTGCCGAAGCGCGACCTGTATATTCGGGCCCTAGCAGTCAGTACGTTTATGCGACGCCGTCGATCAAGCGCCAGCGATCAGAAAACGAATTTGGGTCTCCTCCCTATATGCGCTCCCATGGCAGCTCGATACCACAATACGGCGCAAGCAACATTTCTCCAGTAGACCGATCATGGTACGATCAGGGGCAAGGCGCGCAGCAAATCATGCCAGCTTATGGGATGCCGGTCAGTGATCCATCGAGTGGATACGAGTTTCATGGGAGCTCACAAGGCGGCATGAACCCCTTGTCAGCCGCTGGCATTGCGTCGTTTCCGAGAAGCTTCCCGCCGGCGCAAATACCCTCTACAACAGGATACAGTCATGAGATGGCCATGGGTAGAATGGGTACAATGGAAACCACGGGAGGACAGATGAATGCAGATTACGAAGCACCAGGTACTGCGCAGTACGGCAGCAGAGCCAACGCGAGTGGGAGCCTCCATACACCATCGCATTCTACTGGATCCACTGGGCAACATGGGGTTTTGCCGGCAAATGCAGGGTCTGAAGGACATACAAGTGAACTCGGTTACATGGGCATGGCATCCGAGCCGAACTATGGCGTCCGCCCTGTTTCAGCCCGATCTGGTTACTCCGCCTTACCTCCTACAGCAATGCCCGTCCAGTCCAATCAGCCATACTATCCACCTCATCTACAACAATCGCCCATGTACTCCGACTCCGACCGCGTATCCCACTCTGGTTTACAACAGGCTTATCCTTCGCATCCTTCGGTCCCGTCACCGGCGCATTCCGAGCTGAACAACACGATGCTCAACAGCTCATTTGCTGGACAGGCATCTTCAACAGGCAGCGTCACTCCACATGCCGGGGGTATGCACTTGATGAGCAGTAGCGGTCTTGCGGAACCAAGCGAGATGCCTCAACAGCAGCCACTCTATGCATCTCTACAACACCACAAGTCATACGGATGAGCCGGATTCCTCGCGGTCGACGACGAGAGGTAGACGAGCCCTCTCGATCGAGAACAGCGGCATTAAGAGAAGCGGCGTTAAGCGTACAAGGGGATCTGTTCATTTAGGCGCACGGCTTACAGCACGGTGCCTTTGGTCATTGGGCGTTGGTGCTCGATGGGAGGTCAGCAGCAGAAAAAGCAAGCAAATCAAGGACACAGACCACACGGCGTTCGAATCGGAGATACGGTTCAAAGGGAGTTTCATACCAGGATAGAAGGGAGCATCTATTGCTTCGGTAATCATCTATTAGCGAAGGTGTTGCGGCTTTGGACAGGAGCAACCAGGGGGAAAAGGGAGTTTCAGTATTCATAGGGAAGGGCAGAAAGGTTGCAGATTACAATGCACCGGCACATATGGCGTTTGGCGGAAAAGCTCGGCGAGGGCAGCATCAGTCTATTGGTGGCATGCGACATCGCTTGGTCGATTGGGTCTCGTAATTGTATACTAGCAGAGGCATTGGTAAAGAATGCTCTGTGAGCTTCTATAGAAAGCTGTATTGCTGTTTGGAAAACCATCGTCTGTCCATCGACCGTCTCTCGTTCTGACTTCCATTGCGGGCTTTTCAAGATCAACCCGGTCTTGCCGCAGAATGCGATCAAGCGACATCTACCTAGTCACCAGACTTGCTGTGTCGACCGTACCTAACTCACGTTCTGCTGTTACAATGTTTCACCGGCGAGCCGTTTGGCAATGTTTGGTCCTGCAGATGTCTTCAGGTAACGAGCATATTATGCCGTTGCTACCGTTGGTTCCTTGCATCCTGTTATTTCGGGAGATGTTGTAGTGCTGCATGCACGACCGTTTCAGCGATGCATTATGCATGCGACGAAGGTATGTAACCACGGCGACGAAGGTAGATCTTGGATCGTTCATTACACGATAAAAACGACGTCTAGTCCGCTGACCGCTGTGGATATCGCCAATCTCACAGATGACCAAACGTAAAGACGAGTGACACCCAGAGAGGAGCAGCAGCGCCTTCTTCCCCAAAACGACCTGCCGTCCTAGGGCGCACCGTATACGCGTGATTTTGGCCACATACACAGCAGCCACATACCTAGCAGATATCTCTCTGCCCACAAAAAGACAACAATGAAACTCTCACCGGCCGGCCGAGCAGCGTGTCCGGGCAACTTAAAAAAGGCGCCGAAATCTCGCAATGGCCCCGCGCGAACCAAATATACCGCTGGACAAGATCAAGTACGGTACGATGAGCGCGAGTCAGTCAGTGAAGAGACGGTACACAACGACACCTATGTCCCTGCCCGCAAAAACCGGGTCGACATTGCGGAGAGGTTCCCCGTCTTTCGAACCATTGTGGTAAGGAGATAGCTTCAAGTCATTAAGCGTAGGAATCATAATACATCGTTCCACTCTTTCCTTCACGGCCTTGTTATCGGGTTGCCCTCTCAGTTCGCCCAAAAGCCCGAATCACAAACATCCTACTGGCCGTGGACATTCAATGTCGATGGCTCTTGCTGCTGCCGCTGCTGCCACTAGCGCCTCCACTGCTGCTGTGCCTATGCTTGTGGTGATGATGATGGTGGTGGTGCGGGTGATGGTGAGAGCTGTCATCGCTGCTCTTCCGGCTACTACTGCTGTGGTGATGTCTTGATTCTTCTCTATGCCCTTGCTTGCGATCATCCGCTCGGTATTCATGGCGGTTTGGGCCGTAGGCTCGATCCCTTGTTGCGTCTATCGGCAAGAAGGGGATTGCGGTGATGGCCAGCAGCGGGTTGAGCAAGTTGGTACCCTTGCGGGCTTTCGGCTGCTCATGGATGAGTCGAGAGGTTTGGATCGTCTCTGGCATTGTGATACGGTAGTGTCGAGATGTTGGTCAGAAGCCTGGGCCTACCTTGCGATTCTCACCGCAGTCTATACTCGACGTTCACGACCGCCACATATGACAGCGGCCGTCATCTTTGGTTTCACGAGAGGCAAAGATCGTCATCCTGTGCGAGGCCCTCTGACGTATTGCCATCCATGGGAGCCTCCCGGGCTCCAGGCCGGGGGCTGGAATGGAAGCTGGGACAAGGCACTCAGGCAGGAATTTCGGGCGCCTACTCCGGACCTCACCTGGGCAGCTCAGTAGTCCACGGGTATCATCTCCGCTGTCCTGAGCATCTCAGAAAGTCTCCATGGCCCTCCAGACGTCCAAAAGCACGACTCCCGCTAGCGCCGGGTACAAGCGAACCAACCACGTCAAAATGGCACACCTGCAGTAGATGGGACGAAAATGCCTCAGGTTGACGGAAATCGGCTCGGTTCGGTGTAATAGGTAATGATGATACCCATCGGCAATTGTCAATTGCCGACGCCTCGAAGGCCGTCAACAACGACAAAAGGACAACTCCCTCGATTGGTTAGCGAAGAGCTCTTGTCAAAGTCTTTGAACGCCTACTATCTCTTGACAATCTCTTGTTGTATATCAGAGCGCTTCGAAGTTCTTCGTCGCAGCCGCGTGGTACAACTATTGATCATCTAGCCCAAAGGAAAGTCCCAGGCTGCTCGGAGCCCCAAAGCAGAGAAAACATTCAAGATGAAGCTCCTCTACCCAACCTCACTCAAACTGGACGTTGAAAGTCTCAAGGGCTTCAGCGTCGATCTGCAGCCGTACGATGTCAAGCAAAAGCTTCCTGAGAACCTGATTGACGCGGATGCCATGATAACCTGGACCAACTCCCCGGACAACCTCAAAGATGCCGCTGGAAGGATGAAGAACCTTAAATGGATCCAATCCTTAGCCGCTGGTCCCAATGACGTACTCGGCGCTGGTTTCGATGCTTCGAAGATCAAGATCACTACTGGTTCCGGGCTGCACGACTGGACAGTCGCCGAGCACACGCTCGGTCTCCTGCTTGTGGCGGCCCGAAAATTTCATGAGATGAGGGACTTTCAGACTTCAGGAAAATGGCCAGGCCATCTCGGTGGTCCCCAACCTGATAGACCAGCCGGTGCCTTCACCTCCCTCCGAGGTGCCAATGTGGTGATCTGGGGTTTCGGTAACATTGGCAAGACGCTCGCACCTTGGCTGACGGCATTGGGTGCGAACGTAACAGGCGTCGCTCGCTCTTCTGGTGTGAGAAGCGGCTTCCAGGTGTATTCGGAGGATCAGCTTGCAGAGGTATTGCCGAAGACTGATGCGCTCGTCATGATCCTGCCAGGCTCTGATTCGACGAAGAATGCGTTGAATGCGGAGAGGATGAAGCAGCTGCCCAACCATGCCTGGGTGGTAAATGTGGGCCGCGGCACATCTATCGACGAGAGCGCTTTGGACAAGGCTCTGACCAATGGCGATATCGGTGGTGCAGCACTAGACGTCTTCCAGCAGGAGCCGCTGCCTGAGAGCTCGCCCTTGTACAAGCAGAAGAACGTTGTGCTGAGCCCTCACGCGGCTGGCGGAAGGCCTCAAGATGCCGAGAAGCTTATTGCGGACAATCTGAGGAGGTTCATGGCTGGACAGGAACCTAGGAACATCATCTGACTCTCTGCAAATTCAGGCGAATCGAAATTGTGAACAAAATGTAACCAAGAACACGTTCATATTACGCTTAAATGAGAGACGAACGATTACTTGGATCTAATACTCAAAGAATACGCTTGCCAGTTGATGCAATAGCAAACGGCGGGTAACTCCTGGACAGTCGCCATACAATGCTTGCAACACTGTGAGACACATAGCGAAAGGCAAGACCGTGGGCTTCCGTGCTTCCGGCTAGAGTTCGTCGTGACAGCTGTTCTCTGGAACGAAATCGATGCCCTCGTAGTCCGATCCAAATCCAGATCCCTCAACAATGAGTGTCCCAAGCATGATAGGCGTATCCTTGTGATCCATCTCGATGGCGTATTTATCCACGCCTCCCTGCAAGTATGATTGGACCATGTTGTGCACCATCTCTTCAAGGTCGTCTTCGTCGACTTCATCGTAATCGCCACAGGGATGAGTGTACGACAACTTGATCCCACTGACGCCTGGGTCGAACTTGAAGGAGTCGTCCGGAAAGGTCAGAACGGCCCGTTTCTCGCTTGTGTTCGTGCTTGGTGCGGCTATGACTGGGTGCAAAAAGCCATGTGTGCCGTTCGTAACATGCCGGAAGGAAGCGTTCTCGAAGCCATCGGCAGCAAAGTGAAAAGCCGCAGAGTTAGGCAACCCCGGAGTGCCGTTCTCAATACTGTGCATCCAGAAACCCGGTGTAGGCGGAAGCTGATTGCGGATAAGTCCCTTTTGATGAGCATCCAGAGAATGCCAGTGGCCATGCCAATCGACATTGCCGGAAATGTCTCTTTTAGCTTCGCCTGTCACAATATTCAAGATGGCCTCATAATTTCCACTTATATGCCGGTACCATAGAGCGAATTTGAACAATGTTTCGATGCACCTGAAAACGCACTGGACACCTGTTTCAACTTCACCTCCGTTGTAAGTTTCTTTGCACCTGGGAAGTCCGTTCAGTATGTAATGGTCACAAAGCGTATTACATGGAATAGTCAAAAGATTGCGCTTGTACTTACGTCTTGACTGCTTTTGACCAAAGGGTGTCTCCGACCATATAAGCGGATGCGAGAATGACGACCGCACCCTTCTTGAAGTCCCGCCAAGTGGTTGGTGCACGCTCAGATAAGTGCTGCCCTGGTGCCAAGTCCATGCCTTTGGAAGAGCTGGTTGAGATATGTGCGATCTTCAGTGTCATGTTAGTTCGGACTAAGGCCGAAAGCTTCCCTTTCATGGCGTTAAGTCATGCGCACCGTGACATCTTGATCTTGTTGGGGGATGGATTCTGGCTGCGCAAATGGGCTGCCACACACACTCACAAGGGCCAATGAGCCTGCTGCGAGCCTGTTGAGTCTCATGCTGAGTGTGAGGGGGCAAAGTGCGGAGGTTTGAAGCAAACGACAAATGATCTAAACCGAGCTGGTGCAACTGTAGTAGTCTCTGAGAGGGATACGTGATTGAAGAATGGCGTGTTCTTTATACCGCATAGCTGCTCCAAGTGTTCCTCGACAGAGACCAGGCCTTACTGGTGCCCCTTCGAGGCACTGCTGTCCGAGTAACGACCGGCACATCATTTGCGTAGTGTGCTTCAGACTCAAGCCACGGACGGGACAGAGGCGCAGTGGTTTCAGTTGAGAGGAACGTGCAATCCGCAGGTAAAGGTGTTGGAATTGGATTGCGAGGGAAACCATCTTCAAGCGGCAAGGATGGCATGACAGTCGCTCGACAGATGACCGCGTTCAGAATGGCCGACGTGCCGGAGAGCAGCAGACGGACAGAAAAGTGGGTCCTCAGCATCACCTCGACGAAGGCAGACATGATGGCGAACGCAAGCAATGCTTGCAATGGCAGTCTTGAGCGGTCTTCGAACCCAACGTTGCGGCAGGCAACATCATGAATGAAGCAGCCAACGCATCAGAAAAGCGCGAAGGAAGAAGCAAAAGGGTCTCGATCTTCTCAACGGCTAAATGAACCTTTTGTTAAATTACGTGAGGCGAGGTGGAGTAGTTAGAGGTAGTGCGCTACCAGATGCTGCGGACCGTTCGAGGGTACATAGTACGTGAAGTGAATCCTGACACTCAGCCCTAAGACACGCGCTATAGCGATTGCTTCGCTTCAGCTTTTCCTTTCCATACATAGTTACATGATCTTCTAGAGGGTGATCATCGCCCTGTAACTTCCAACATTTCCCAGACAACGTCCGAATCTTCTTGTAACGAGACTGTATTAGAGCAATCAAAAGCTCTTGATCTTCACTATGCTCATGCAAAGTCCGACAGAGGCTCACAAGGGTTTTTGCTCACACGGCTTTACAAGCGACCAAATGTTTATTCGGTATTTGAGGATGATAACGGAAACTTTTCTGGGTCTGAATCACAGGTACCCCGATTCCATACACCTCCCAGGACTTTAAAATACTCTCCAGGACCCAGATAATTGAAAGTCCTTGCAGCTGCCTATGTGGGGAAAGTGAATTTCGGAGCGACAGTTGGCGCGCGCGTGGCGCGGGAGCACCAGTCTTTCAGCAATTCAAGCGCACTGCGCGATGAGAATCATGCCAATCCCTTTCCCTTCGCAAGTCTGTTGCAAGGTGCGAGAAAGCGTTACGAATTGGCCTGTGTTACTTCTGAAGCCAGTCATAAATGCGCTGCGGTGGGGGAAATCTTAGACCCCGACAGTGGGCCGTGGACGCTGACATGAATAGGTGCAATGGGTTCCTTGTTGGCCTTTTCACACCATTCTGGTCCTGAAACAATGCGGCACAGTCTCTCGATGATTTCTTCGCTGTTCGTGAGCTAGGTACATCGCTATCATCATTTGACAATTTTAGATACCTGCAAACCCCTTCACGCACATCTACACCTCCATCGAAAGCATCATGGCAACTACTTCAGCCTTAGAGACGACATCACGCAGCCTTCTTGGGCATGGCCTCACGATGGTAAACATGATTTTGGACTATTTGAAGGCCCATATAAACGCTAGAAATCTTCGAGAGCCAGAATCACCGGAGACGGTTACGTTTTTGAAGATCTATCGCCATGTGGCCTTCGTTGTTTCGCTCATGCTTACTTTTTCGGTCAGTCACCCATCACATGCCATGAAGTCTCGTATCTGCTGACAATTACTAGATTGTCCATGTCGGTGGCATCTTCCTCAGTCTGACAATGGCGAGAATGTCCGAGCCGGCGCAGCTGAGCACACAAACGAAAGCGAAGAAGAAGACGTTGGATCGCAACTCGTCCACGCCTGCCGAAGATGAGGCAAGGACCAATTTGCTTGGTTTCCTCGCGCAGCCCTTACCTTTCAATCTGTTATTCTGGTTGAGCGTTTTCACAAGCGAGCGTGGGCCCAAGCTGTTGAGGCGCGGTCTTGTCTCAGGGCTAATCTGTACCTGTCTGTTCTTGTCCTCCATCGTCATGGTTGACTTGCTACTTTGTCTTCGATCAATTTGGGTGAGAGTCGCCCTATTTGTGAGCGTTGCGGCTCTGGTGGCACCTTTGCGCATGATCTGGACGCATAGCGTAGTCACTGGTGAACGTTCCAGAAGCCCGGACTATCGAAACGCCTTCAGCAGATCACAACACGCCATCTTAATGGTGCCATCGCTTCTTCATGCCTTTTCTTGCTGTGCTCTTCTATTACTGCCTAGTTCCATTGCTTGGAGCTGCGAATGGAGAAGCCTGAAGCTGGACCTGGCGTCAGTGAGCTACGTGCTAGCCATACCGACCACAGCACTATTGATCGGGCTGTGTCTGTTCGTCCCGTCTTCGATTGCGCTCACGAGGGTTGAGACTGCCTTGCTCGACGACAGCAGGCGGACTCTTGTGCCCTTTGACCGAGAGAAGATCATTCCACGCTCCGACTACCACGAAGGATACTGCTCGGCCTGGTTTGCTCCATACGCCCGAGCAATGGGCTCAATGGACTTGAAGACGATCTGGCAGGTCTATGTTCAATATTTGAGATGGGTACTGGTGCTGTTCATAGCTCATTGCATACACGCATGGTAATTCAATAATACAGACCGTTTTTGTCTTACTGTAGTACCTACCAGGGAAGGAAAGTGGGGGAGGCCCGGCACGCCCGGCAGCAAGAGCGACGGCCTCCTCAGCTTGCTTTTCATTAATGACTGACATGTCCCCACTTACTTTGTGCTGCGTGCGGGTGGGCCAAACAGTATTCTACTGCTCGAATATCATGCGACCTGCGTATGTAGTGGCATTGAGCCCAGTAGCAACTCACCTTGCCATCTTCTAGTATTTGCTAGTCCCGATCACCCGGATCTACTCATTTTTGCTACGTTTACACCAGTTCCGACATGCAACTTGACCTGGGCGCTACATGCAAGATGTCGCCCCGTCCACTGCAAGCTGGCATGGCGACAGCCAATCTTTTTGACAGGACGACTGCGCCTCTTCTCAGCCCCATGGCGAGCGAGCGCGGTGGAAAGCACGTCGCGCGGACTTCAATTCGGCTGCAATTCCTCCCATCTTCACCTATTACTGCCTGCTATGGCTGATCCGCTCACCGTTGTGGGAGCGGTAGCAAGCGTCGTTCAACTAATCCACTTCACCACGAAGGAGGTTGAACGAGTATCGTGTCAAAGCCGGCGAGCTTCCGTCTGCTTTCGCCCATATTGCTAGTCAGCTTCCGCTTCTTCGACAGATCCTTGAAAAGACACTTGAATGCATTCAGCTTCAAAAAATCAGTCAGGACGATGTAGAAGCGATAAAGCCATGCCTGCAAGGATGTCAACAGCAAATACAGAAGCTTGACACACTCTTGCTCACCATGCTACCGGAAGCGCAAGAGCGAACAGCCAGAAAAATGGCAAAGGGCCTCCGAAGCCTATGGAAAGACTCAGACGTGCGCAAGATTGATGCAGAAATTGACTTTTTCTTGGCCAGATTGAACTTTTACTGTTCCTGGTCTTCATCGAAGCTTGATCCACGAAATCGTACGGATATCCTTGAGCTCCATGACATGTCACTCCACTGACCGCAGTGCAGAAGACCTCCTTGTTACGATCCAACAAAGGCTGGCATCTCCAGACCCGTTTGCGAACCTGCACAAGGCCCTCAAGCTGCGTTCCGCGAATACTGGCAAATGGTACTTGCAAGGAGCTCAGTTTGAGGCTTACAAGGCTCAAAGCTTTTATTTCGGCTGGCTATATGGTTCGGCTGGATCTGGCAAGACAATCTTGAGCGCTGGTATCATTGACAGTCTCCAGCACTTCTGCAGCAAGGATCCGGCCAGATCCCTCGCCTTCTTCTTTTTTGACTTCAATGATGTTGCCAAGCAGGGTGCAAACAACATGGCGAAGTCGCTGCTGAGCCAATTCTTACAGAAATGTACCGGAATTCCGGACGCGGCGCAACGCCTTTCCACCACGGCCTCCGAGCAGCAACTCTTAAACGCGTTGAGAGACATTATGGAAACTCTGCCAATGCCTTTCGTAGTCCTGGATGCACTAGATGAATGCAACGACCGTGAAAGACTCTTCGAAATCCTCAAAGAAATACATAGTTGGGGAAACGAATCACTACATATGCTAGTGACGAGTCGCAAAGAAGTCGGAATTGAGGATACTCTAGAAGATCTCGTTCTGTTTGCAAACAGGACCTGTCTTGAAAGTCACCTGGTGGATGAAGATATTCGCACTTATGTTCACGACAGGCTGACAGAGGACAAGTCTTTCAGAAGGTGGCAAAGGGATCCAGAGATGCAAGAAGAAATCGAGCAGACTCTTGGCAAGCAAGCTTGTGGAATGTACGGCCGAAATTTACGTTGTATATTGGGAAGTCACGCTAAAAGTACTCTCTAGGTTCAGATGGGCGGCCTGCCAACTAGACACATTGGCACATTGTCTAACTCGTGGAAAGGTTCGCCGTGCTCTTCAAGATCTGCCAAGAACTCTTTACGATACATATGACCGAATGATACTCAAGATAGACGAAAGTCCGAATGGAGAAGAAGCGCTCAAGATTCTGAGAGTCTTGACATATGCACAACGGCCTCTCTCAGCAGAAGAGCTTCTCGAAGTGACGGGAATCGTTCTTACCGATGATGATGCAATATTTGACAAGGATGAAGTACTCCAGGATCTTCGCGACATCTTGCGGATTTGTCTCAGCCTCGTGAGCATCATTCCAGCTGTGCAAGACCGCGATAAAAGTAACACAGACACTAGCGTTGAACCTACTGGGAAGTACATCCGACTGGCTCATTTCTCTGTGAAGGAGTATCTGGTATCGACACGGCCATGCCTAGAGAAATATAGTTTGCTTGAAAAAGACTCCCACGACATTCTAGCGACCTCCTGCCTCGTCTACCTACATCAATTCCAAGGAGAAGAATGGAAGGATTACAATTGCGAAGCCAAATTCCCATTTGCGAGATACGCGGCAGTCTATTGGACTCATCATGCACGAGTCTCCGATTTCCAAACCAAGCGGCAACGAGATCTTTGCATGGAGTTGCTCACGGAACGATTGCCAGCGTATAGATCGTGGCATCGCTTTTACGACATGTATCTGAACGACGTTGAGACCGATGACATTTCCAGGGAAATAACCGAATTCCCTAGTCCGTTGTTTTCGGCTAGCAGCGAAGGTTTGGTACACGTTGTACACGCGATCCTGGAGGATGAAAATGTGAACATCGACGCGACGTGGAATGAGAGGCGCAGTGCGTTGTGCCAAGCATCGAAGATGGGCTACAGAAGGATTGTCGAATTGTTACTAGCTAAGGGCGCGGATCCTAACGTTCAAAGAGATCGATACGACCATTCTCTGGTGAGAGCAACACGCTATGGCGACAAGAAAATTGTGGAGATGTTGTTGGACGCAGGTGCGGATGTCCACGCTGAAGAATTTTACTACGGCACTGCATTCGATGCAGCATCCGAAATTGGCGACAAGGAGCTGATGGAGATGCTCCTGGCTAAGGATGCAAATCTGGAGGCCAGAGGAGAATGCTACGGACAGGCGTTAATCCAGGCATCAATAACGGGCCGGGAGGACCTTGTAGAGGTGTTGCTAGCCCATGGCGCAGACGTCAAGGTTAGAAGGCCACCTGCGCTGGACGCGTCAACGCTTAAACTCCTCTTGGACTGTGCAGAGTCATTCCTAGCTCGCGGCGCAGTTCCCAACGGCAGTCCGGGCACGTTCGGTACTGCACTTGCAGCAGCATCATTTGTCGGCTTATCGGAGAGGATCGTCGAGATGCTGCTAGCTAATGGAGCTGACGTTGATGCTCGAGGTGTAGGAAGCCTGACTCCATTGCAGCTGGCGTCATACAGGGGCAACACGAAGATTGTACAGATGCTGCTAGCCCAGGGCGCAAACGTTAATGCTTTACCGGGCTGCTGGTACGGCTCTGCAATGATGGCTGCATCGATTGGAGGGCATCAAGCTATCATACAGATGCTTCAGGCAAAGGGCGCTAGGCTGCAGAAAGGGGAGTGGGAAGCAATCTTGAAATGGAAGCATGATCGTGACAACCAGTCCATGCTGTCCATCGTCGCCCAGCCCGATCCACCGATCCCGACGAGCTTTTGTGACTTTCAGTAGGACAGCCTGTGAGAATCATGGATTTTCCTGGGCGGCGGTGTATTCCGGCACGCGACGGCGCACATCCAGACTGCATCATGGTCTTTCAAAGGGAACAGGCCAGGCGCAGTAAAGGGGTAGGTCGCCACGATGGGACCTCGACTTTCCAGCTCGCCAGGTCGGACTCATCAATGCCGAGCACAGCAGGATCATCCGCCTGAAGTAGCCGCCGAGAAGCCAAGACAGTCTCGGGAGAGAAGTTTGAACCATTGATTCGAGATGTGTAGAAGAAGCAATAGTACTGTATTCCTGGTATCGTGTCTGGTATCCTTCGAGAAAAAAAAAAAAAAAAAAAAAGTCGCTTGAAAGCGAGCCAATCCCGACTCGCCTCTCCCCTTAATCCTACAAAAATCAAAATCATAAAAATCATGACCTCCTCGCACCCTCCGAGGCTCTCCTATCCATCTCATCCTGTAGACCCTGTATCTGCGTCTCCTCATACCCCGGCGGAGGCTCCGTCGGCGCCCCCAAATCCGCCTCTGTCGGTTTCGACCGCGGCCGTTCCTCATCCACCGCTACCCCGCTATCCCTCTGCGCATTGCTCTGTTGACTCGTCGCCGCGACGGCCGCCGGCAAAGGGCCCACAGGCGATATCAACGGCCCGTCGCTCTCCTCCTGGTACGCGGGCAAGTCCTCCAGATTGACGTTCGAGACGTCAACGCCGTTCATAGCCGCGCGCGAGCTGCCCGTGCCATCGCCGGATATCCTGCTCACCTCGACGGCTTGCTGTAAGCGCTCCTTGACGCGTTCAAAGGTCGTGTGGAAGTCGAAGGCGCCACCTTCTTTGAAGGTGAGTTTGATCTCGAGCACGCCGGTGCTCGGGGTCGGGATCCCGCCGCCTTGGACGGGTTGCAGCAGGGCGATCCAGACGTTGGGGCCGAACCAAGGCGCCGTGCAGTGCGAGTCGTGGAGGTTGAGGATGGGTGCGGCGAAGCTTTGGAATTCTTTTGAGGGCTTCTCGGGCAGGTAGATGATTCGGCGGTTGGTGATGTAGAGGATCCCCGTCGAGTTGGTGAAGTTGTAGGGTTGTTGCTGTTTCCCTGGGAAATGGGATGGGGTGGAGAGGGAGAAGCCTATTCGTGGTGGAGAGGTGAAGAGGGTCTGTTCGTTCGGGAGCGGAGTGTAGGGTGGGTTGGTGGTGGGTGACAGCATCACCCAGCTGCTGAGGTGTGAGCGGATGCGCTTGGTGCGGGACATGGTGGAGGTGGTGGTGGTAGTAGTAAAGGGAAGAAGAGGAATGGGGAACCTACTTGATAGACATGGTGACCCACAGCACAGTGCAGTAGTCAACCGTAACGCGTGGGAGGCAGTCTTCGCGCAGACAGCAAACGTCGTCTGTGCTGATGCGAGGTTTGGCAGTGGCAGTGGCAGCTCGGCTGTAGGCTGTAGGCTGTAGCGTGACCTGCCTGCCTACCGCGTCAAGTGCGCGAGGTGGGTGAAAGTGGATATCAGATTGGATCTTCTATCCAGCGAGGAAGACGAGGACGGCGGTTTAGGTTCGAGACCAGATGCCCGCCCGCACGAACCACTGCATCGGCCAATCAAGAATGCGGATCAGGTGTTCGGCTGCAGCAGATGATGACTTGCTGCCGACGCTCAAGTACTATTAGTATGTACTAACAAGTAGTGCAAGTGGGAATCGGTGGGATCCCGACGGGCTTTGCGCGCCAACTGCGGTAGGCGCGATTAAATCGTTTTCCTGAGGCATCCCTGTGCCATGTCCTTCCCCACCTGGGCAGCTGCAGCCATGACCGTTACGCTAACAACGACTCGCTTCACCACTTCCAATCTCTTCTCTTTTCCAAACCCCCCTGCATGACAGGAGCATGAGCCATCCGTCAATCTTGTCATATCAGTACTGAATAGCATAGCTTGGCTCCAAATTTTCGAGGCTATGTGACTAGGAAGCGAGAAGGAAAGGTATCCATGCTGATTGCAAGACAAAGCCTCTCACGAAGTCGACATTCAAATGGAGCCAAACACACTAATGCTGTCTCGCGCCTGTCCCTCCCATTCAAACATTGCGTTATCAGCACAGCTACTTCCGAGCGCGGCATTATCAACCCAGGCCGGCTCCCAATAGAAAACCCCATTCCCACCCGAACTCTCTACTGCACTCGCCACTTCCTTCATCCACGTCGTCTGCCCGGCAGTCGAGAAAGGTATGCCCGCAGCGTCCGAGGGGAACGCGTACTGTGGGTTCGGGCAGCTCACAGGCCAGTCCGTCTCGACTACCATCACCTCCTTACCGTACCTCGATCGCATATTCCCGAGAGACATCTCCAGCGCGTCCAAGGTCGCCTCCGAGTTATAGAAGGGGTAGTACGAGACACCCTGCACATCGAAATCGTCCAGCGTCAGCACGTTCTCCCCCAGAACGGCATCGTACCACCATTTCTGCGTCTCCCAGTTCCATCCGTTGTCCAAATGGATCATGATCTTCGGCTGGGAGGCAAGATCGGATTCTCTGACTCCCGCGGAAGCAGCTTGAAGCAAGGTCGCGACATTGAAAGGCCCACCAGCCGTATTCATATCGCCCACAGGCCAGAGCAGTCCCGCCGTAATCTCGTTCCCAATCGATACGATCGACAGCGGGATATCCGCCGATGCGAACGAGTCTAGTACGGACTTCGTATAGCTCTTCACTGCGCTCGCAAGATCCTGTAGGTCATACCCGTCCCACGCTGAAGGGGTCGTCTGGTGTGCCGGATCCGCCCACGTATCACTATAGTGGAAGTCCAGGAAGATGTCAAGACCGACATCATTCGCCCGCTTGCCTAGTTCGAGGTTATAGTCGAGATTGTAGTTCCCGTCGGAGGGATTGTCCCAGATCCGCTGCCGGACCGTGTTGACGCCGTTGTCCTTGAAGATGCGCTCAAGCGGTTGCGACGTGCCATCTCGGCCGCTGTAGGTTCTTCCTGATTCCTCTTCCACCAGGGTGGAAGACCAATCTACGCCCTTGTAGCTTAGGGACGCAGTGGCTGTGGAGAGCGAGAGGGCGATGGAGAGGGTGGGCCACCACATTGTTACTTTGCGTGGAGAATGAGAGTGGGAGGAAGAAAATTGGCCGGTCTTGAGCTTCTTCTTAGTTGCACTACACCCACCTTCTTGTATATGTCCAGTTGACAAGGGGTTCATCTCTCCGTGACATCGTGAAAGCGGGGTTCGCTATACCCCAGAAACCCCGACTGGCTGCAACAAGTTTCAAGTAAATAAATTGGACTTGAGTGTCGCTAGTAGATCAAAGAAGCTCAATTACCGGAAGAGGAAGGCTCCCTCATGCCAAGAAAGGTGGACATGTACTTATGTTCTGCCTTGATGCCGGGAAGTGGAGAGAGTAGGACATCGACATGCACTCTCGTTCGCCTGCTGTAATGAATGTACATATATGAGAGATGCAATGTTGCATTTCGCCGACACGGAATATCACTTTTCCTTCCTTCTTCAGGAACACTGATTTAGGCTATTTACACCGCGTGATGTGAAATTGGATAGACTTTTCGAGACCCTTCACAAACACACTTCTCCCCGGGAGGGCGGTCCTGCATGTCCTGCTCAAAGATTGCTGAACTGGATCTAGATCATCAGGTTTGGGGTAATTCATTACTACGTTACATTACGAAGCATCTCGGAAGAATATGCTGGGAGAAGAAAAGACGTCCAATCGTTAAAAATTGAAGATTCCAAGAAGAGAAAAGTCAAAACCCCCCATCATGACAGCCAGTGCACCCAGTCTTCATTAGAGCAGGGCCTCGTGCAAACGGATTACTGCTGGTTCTCCTTGTTCTCACTTCCAGCCTCAGCACCTTCGCCATCAGCTTTAGATGCTTCGGCCTTAGGTCTCTGTGCTAACTTTCTTGGTTTCTTCCTCTCGACAGGCGGTTTTGATTCTGTCTCGTCATCTTTGTTCTCTCCTGTAGCCTTCTTCCGCTGCGGCTGCGGCGGTCTGGGGACGGGCTTCTTCTGCGGTGTTGCGCTCCCGGCAGGCTTTTTCGCAACAGGTTGTCGCCTGGCTGGCACTGGTTTCTTAGCTTGTGTTGCGCCTGCTTTCGTATCATCGTCGCCTGCTGCGCTTGTTCCCGCATTTGATCGCGTGCGGGTGGAAGAGTTGAGTTTCTTCGGCGGGGGACGCTTGCGAGCGGGCTGTGCACTCTTCGTCTTCTGTTGTTGTGCATCATCCACACCGCCTTCAACGACAAAGTGCGCGTCCGTCGGCTTCTTACTGTTGATATCCAGGATATCCTGCGGGCAGGCACTCATGACCACCACCACATCCCGCTCCGCTTTCAAGCGGACGTAGTCGCCTTCCTTGCCTTTCGGCGCCTTGAAACCCAAGTCGCCGTCTTCATCCCAGGGGATGTTCATAAAGAGATTCAGCGGTGCTGGGACGGCGTTGATGGTGACTTCTGCGCCGATGGCTTTGGCCCCCTTCAAGCCAGCTCGCTCGTTTAGCTCTTTGAGGGCCAACACAAGGTTCTCCGCGCACGACCCATGTTGCTCCCAGTTCTGGACGCCTAAGCCCTGGTACCGCTGCGGATCGCATGCCGCCATCAACGTATCGTGGATGCCTGGCGAAGTGTCCTCGATGAGGACCATCATCGGCTCGCGCAGGTTCGAATACAGCGTATCGTTGACCTTCGGTCGGATGTGTAAGGTTCCTGATCGGGTGTGCGGCATGCTCATGTACTCCATCGCCGGGGCGTCGGGCGCATGGGTTGCATTGTAGGCCTGGTAGCCGGCGTACAGCGACCCGCCGTACCCGGATCCAGTAAGCGCTGCCATGCCTGTGTAAGCGTAGTCAGTGTAGGAGTACTGGCGGAGGGGAGATTACCGGACCAACCTGCTGCCCCGACAGGCGTCTTGGAAAAGTCTTGGAGCTGTTCGAGGTAGGATTTGCTCATGTCTCGCTGATGCTGCTTGCTGTCAGCATTTCTGACATATCTCGTTTGCTAGTCTCTTTGTACTGACATCTTGTGCGAACGCGGTGACGGTATCGCTTGCGGATTTGGGTATGTATGAACTGAAGCCTTTCCCAGATGGGATATAAGAGGCCCATGTTCTTGAATTTTTCTGCTGCTCCGTCTCATTCTTCTGCGAGGTCTCACCAGCCGCGCTTTTCTTGCCCGAAGATGTCAAGCCTAACGATGGCACATACGAGCTCCAGCTACTCTTTTGTGGTGTCTGCGCCTGGTTCTGCGCCGGATTCTGTGCTTGATTACTGGCTGACTCCGCTTTTTGCATTCCCTCTTGTGTCGCCTTCTCAGCATCTTCTTGACTAGGCAGCTCGGAGCCCCTCTTGCCCTTCTTTGATACAGCCTTCTGCGGCGTGGGAGCGTTCTCAGCGCCTGACTGCTTGCTCTGATCTTGCTTTTGCTCGTCGTTCTTTTCTTCCTTGATCTGCTCAGGGGCACCCTTTTCGTCTGGCTTCGGTAGCGCAAAAGCCCAGGTATCTATTACTTGCGTGCCGGATGTATTGATGATCTTGATTGTTTGGCCGGCTGGCACAAAGGTCGCCATGCCATGTCTGGCCGGGATCACCTGGAGCTCGTCTGCCATCACGATGCAGATAATGCTACTCCCTCCCTGGTTTGATATGTATTCTTTCCAAAATATTGCGCTCGAACACGAGAATCAAACAAATTAAGTCGAATCGGAAGTAATTTAGCAAAGGAGCAAAGAAACAACAAAAACCACTTACCTGTGGCTGATAGCTGTACAGCTACGCCATAACGACCTCACGCGTCACGATTGCACCGATCAATTGCAACAACCAGGTTTGGATGGTGGAAGGGTACCACGGTGCGTCATCCTGCAGAGATGATCGCGGCCCCAGGAATTGTTGTGGCTGGAGCTTCCAGGATCTCGCGCTCACGTCTCGGCAGCTACCGACATCTGCTATTATTGCCGTTTCTGCTCTCTAGCGGAAGCAAATTATAGGTAGCGATTCTACATTCACCAGTGTTTATGCCCACGAAACTTTTGTTGATCGCAAGAATTCATCATAATTTATTTCGCTATAGTACAAGAAATTCTGCCGCCATGTAATGTATTTTGAATGAGCTTCTTACACGCCCACAGGGTCCTCGCCGCTCTCAATGTAACCACATCCGCTCTGCACCAGGAATCCAGTACCGGGCTCGAGATCCTCTCCTCCGTTCGAGTAAGTGAATCCTAGGCCACAAGTTGGGTTGCTGGTGTACCACAAAAAGCAGTTGCCAGCGTCTGGGTCGTCTTCACTTGCAGCGCATCCTTCAGTGTCAACGCACAGCTGGCAGCACGCGCTTGGGTCTGATCCTGGTGCCAGGCCCTGAGTCTCGTTGGCGTGCCCATGAGTGCTACCGATTCCGTAGCCGTCAACTTCGCCGATGAGGTTTGTGGGTGCACACTTCAAGTGCTGGGTTGTCGTCGCGGCTGCACTACCCTGAGAGACAGTGCACACGCTTCCGGTACTGTTGCCGGCGGAAGGAGCAGCTGTCACTGTGGATGTGACAGCCTGTACAGAGTTTGGAGCTTGAGTGGCGTCAAGCATACGAGTACTGGTCACGTAAACGATCTCCTGCTCTGCCGTAACGGTCGAAGTCTGTTCCTGGTCGAGCTCGGTTGTCTGTTCAATGATATATGTAGTCGCCTGCTCTAAGCAGTCAACCTCGAAAGGCTTCATGATATTCGCCATGGCTGCCGCACGGCCGGTGCGACCCTTTGCGCCGAACCAATGTCCAACGGTGTTGAGCAAAGGAGGACCCGAACGCTTCTCGACGTCCATTGGGCTTGCGGTACGCTTAGCCATAGAACCATTGTAGCTGCCTGTGTACACAGTGGACGTTGCGTCGGCAGAGATAGTAGTTGTGCTCGTGCAAGAGCTGTTGCCGGCCGGGCTGACCGTCACATAGACGGTCGGAGTTTCAGCTGCTTCTCCTGCGTCGGTGGGAGAAGTAGCATTGACGAGTTTAGTGGAGGTCACAGCGTTTGGCGAAAAAGTCTCGATTTTTGCTTCGCCTTGACCTTTGACCGTTTCCGTCGTTGTAACAGTCGAGGCTGATGTCCTCGTATGGGTGGCAAGGCTCGCTGGTGAGGTTGCGCCCGGGTGCATGCGCGTGATGCAAGTCTGCTGAGTTGAGACTGAAGTCGAACAGCTGGATGCTGGTAGGGCACTGGCGCCTGCAGTGGCAATGGCGCTTGCCAGAAGGACTCGTAGAGACATTGCGGCGGCGTTGCTCTGGATGTGATGTTATTGACTGGACAATCCTTCAGGGATGGAAGAATTCGATGCTGAGAAGTCTGGGATGAAGACGAGAGAGAATGATAGGGAAGTCAAAGGTGGATACTGTGTCTCGGAGAAACATGCTCGTGGTCTTCAACAAGTTCATGTAGGTGCCCATTTGCGTTTGGCGGCCATGAATAGAATACCCACATTCACCCACCTCTGCTAATCCGCATGGTGAACCTGGCACGCATTTCTCGCATACCGCTACAGCCACCGTGACATGCACCGTGCAACAGCCGAGCAGGTGTCCTTGTCGCTGGAAGACAGGCACATTGCATTTGGCGAGTTGATACAGAAGCGTGCGGGCTAGTTTGCGTCAGGTAGGGGGAGCGTGGTCCTTGCTGCGGAGATCGACACGCTTGGCGAGAAGGTCGTGAAACGCTTCAGGGACCATCCTTGCCTGGGAACTCCGGCAAAGACAGTGGAGGCAGCGATATCGATTCATTCCGGCACAGGCTGACCACAGCGACTTGGAAGACGCGACCATACTCGCGACACGCAGTGCAGAATTATTGAGGTTAGTGAGCAGGTAAAGTGCAGTCTACATGTAAGAATTATTAGATTAAGCTTCAGTCTTGCCGTCATCATCCGTTTTACTGCACGTCTGCGAGAATGAAGCCAAAATGAGGTTGCCATGAAATATCCTACAGAAAAGATTTGCAGAGGCACAACAATTCCGAAACGCGTCGCTAACGACCCTCAGGCGAACAGGCCGATGAAAGGCGACTGAGAGAATGGCACGATCAAATGGCCACGCCGTCGAAGGCAGACCGCTCCTACCAAACAGCAACGAGCGTAGCAGCTACATAACTTTCGACGCGCCAAACGGAGCTCCAACGAAGCACTCCAAGGCTTCTACTCTCACGAAGGCCAAGCGCTACCTGTGCGCGAACGTCAGTAATGACTACACCGATTTCATACTCATCGTATGCTTCGCGATCTCCGGCCTCATCGACAGTGGCGCATACAACGCGTATACCTGCTTCACTTCTATGCAGACTGGAAACACTGTATTTGCTGCCCTCGGCGTCTCAGATCTGCCTGCTAGCTCCCCAAAGTTTGCCTGGACGAAGTCTGTCACATCCGTGGTCTCGTTCCTGATCGGGGCAGCTGTTACAGGCTTCTTTCATCGCTTCTTTGGGGATAGAAAGCGATGGGTCATGAGCTTTGCTTTTGCTGTGCAGACTGTCCTTGTCGCTGTTGCAGCGTACCTAGTGGACAGCAATCAGTCTTCTGGATCACCAGTGAAGCGGCCGTCGCCTGCCGAGCTACCTGAAAACCCAGGATTTCCGTGGATGGACTTGGTGCCGATAGGCTTACTCAGTTTTCAATCTGCTGGGAAGGTCATCGCAAGCCGGATTTTCAAGCATAATGGTCTTCCGACAACTGTTCTCACAACGCTTTGTAGCGACTTGATGTCCGATCCGAAGACATTCACTGCTGGTCTGTTCGACAATCAGCAACGCAACGGTCGGCTTGCCGGACTCGCTTTCTATTTTGGAGGCGCAGTGGCTGGCGGTGCATTCGCGAAAAGCGTTTGGGGATTCAGCGGGCTGCTCTGGACAGTTGCCGGGGTGAAAACCATCATTGTAATTGCATGGCTGCTTTGGAGAGCAGAAGAGCCAGAGGGGAATGATGGCGATTGCTAGCCACGTCTATGTCGCTTTACGTACATCGTGTAGATATGCTGCTTCGAAAAGCTTTGTATTTGGGCAAGCGTACATTGCCAATGCCATCGCGGAAGATGCCCTCTACCTTTGGCCCTGCTTCTGTCACCCTTGTCCTGATAACAACGACCTATAAGCTATCAGTTTGCCGCGTCTCTTTCTGGCCTTTCCTATCTTCTCAACCCTTCTCTTACGTTTCACAGGTTAATATGCCACGTACTGGGCAGAGGCAAGCATTTCCGCAAATATGGAACAAGGGAAAGAATATCAGGGGCCCAGTATGATCGGTCACGTTCCCGCGCAATATCTGATAATCATGGAGAGGACCATGTGAATATGGAAAAACGCCAGCAGCATTGAAACATTTTATCATACAAGCAATGATGAGATATTCATAAACATTCCCTCTTTACTCGCCAGCAACCTTGATGACAAGCTTGCCTCTCGTCCTACCCGATTTCAACCGCTCGAAAGCTTTACCGGCTTCGTCGAGTCGGAACTCCTGCTCAATCACCGCCTTCACTTTTCCTTCTTCCATCCACTTCCCAATCTGCACATACTGTTCAGCGCTACTCTGCACCATCACAAACTGGAAAGGCCTTTGCCCTCCGCCCAGAAAGCTTGGCCATAAGAAGACCTTCAACAGATCGAAGATGCTGCCGACGGTAGGCGTACCGGCAATGGTAATGTACCGTCCGCTTTCCTTGAGGAACGAAGGGCAAGCCCAGTACATTTCTGGTCCAGGAAACACATTATCGACCACCAAGTCGAACTGAGTCCCACTTCTCTTCAGGGAGCTTAGCACGTCCTCTGCGCGATAGTCGATCACCTTATCGGCGCCAAGGGATTTGCACAGCTCAACATTAGCCCCCGAGCACGTCGTCGTAACTTCACATCCAATTGCCTTTGCGATCTGGATCCCCCAGGTCCCTGTTCCACCAGAGCCACCGTTGATGAAGATCTTGTTGCCCGGCTTGACAAAAGGGACAATGCACTGATATGCCGTCAGACCCGTCACGCCTACACAGGCAGCTTGCTTCGGGTCGACATCCGGTGGCAAGGGAACCACGCCTTCTTTCCCGACTACCACGTACTCGCCCAAGCACCCGAAAGCCGGCGGTTCAGTCTTGCCGAAAACCATCTCGCCCGGCTTCAGGTGGGGGAGCTTAGTGGCTACCACTTTGCCAGCGAAATCCAGACATGGCGTTGCGGGCTTAGAGAAGATAAATGGCAGAGTGTCGGCGACCTTGTAGTCGATTGGATTCGGTGTCGAGTACAGTACTTTTACCAAAGTGTGGTCTGCTGGAAGGGAACCAGCATTCTTGGGGGTTGCAGCTTCGGTGTTGAGTTTGAGATTCTTTTCAATCCCGCCTGAAGTGGTGTGCCATTGGGCTGCACGCATGTTCAATGGGAGCTCGCCCGACATGATGAAATTGCTTGCAGTGCTCGACTTTCAGTATAGTGTTGGTGAAGTTCGGAGAGCTTGGTGAGCTATTTGCTGATCAGTGTACAAGATCGGAAGTTGCGGAGGATCTGGTGATGTCATACTGAGCTAGAGCAACAGGGGACAAGTGAGGTGCATTGAAGTGGGTCTGCACAACTGCATGCGTACCTAGGTAGACGTCCACGGGTAGATGAGCATTTATTCTATTACGTCCAAGGTCGCTATCCTATCTTGATTATGCAACTGTTGGGCCACACGCACAAACAAACTGAAAGCCGGAAGATTAATGGAACAGCGGCTTGCAATTGATCATGCGCCATAACATGTATACAAGACTCATCGCCCTAATAACCTGATCCCCACATATCGTTCTCATCAGCTACTTTATCCTCTTCTTCGATAGCAGTATGCAGTTTCCGTTCATCCCTCTCCCGCTGCCTTCTTTCCGCTCTTGTCGTTAGATGCGGTGTCACAGGCGTGACTGGAGTAAATGGCATGTATGGCGAGTAAGGCGTTGCCATACCCGTGCGCGGTGGCGCTAAATTGTCTCTTCGTGACTCAAGGAAGGTTGTCTTTACTGGCCCCGCAGAGAGCGGGTAGCCTGAGTTCCAAGCCATTGGGCTGAGAGGAGCTCTGGAGTTGATGGCTTCGCGCTGAGCTTGTGATTGCTGGATAGCCATTTGACGTAGCGGTAGCGTGCCTCTTGGATTAGCAGCGGAACCAGCAGGGCGCAATGCAAGGCCGGCGGTAGGGGAAGAAGTAGTTGCGGCAACCGGATCAATCCGGAGAGCTTGCTTGTTCTGTCTGGTGGTGCTCGTAGGATCCTCCCGAACGCTTGCAGCGTCAGTAACAGCTTGTGGAGCGTTCCAGTAGTTGTAGGTCCCCGAACGACTGGGATACGCGAGCGGCACCCGACGTATCTCGTCAATTTGTTCCTGCTCTAGTTGGCAATCGTCACCATACCGCCAGCTTTTTGTGCTAGCTGCTCCAGGCGTGGATGGAGCGTAGTTGCTTTCTAGAGTGTGAGAGGTGGGTGGTTCAGGAGGAATTCCAGGATTCGTGTAGGTTCGCGGCGAGAGTGGCGTGCGCGCCCCATCATCGTTGTCGTTCTGTTGCAGCAAAGGAGCACTGATTTTGAGATTACGGAGACCTTTCCTTAGCTTCCTGCCACCTGGTGAAGTGCCGGAATTCAATGAATTATTGCTAGCAGATGAGGGCGACCGATGTTTGTAGATTGTTTCATGTTCGCCAAGCCGGTGAAGATCCATGTGATCGCGATGCTGTGGCGACAGAGGCGTGTTGGAATATTCCGCCCTGAGTGGACTAGTAGGCGACGATGGCATTGGGGGTAAAGGTGAATCGGGAGGGTAGATAGCCCTTACAGGCGACTTGGGGGTCCCAGGACTACGTGGGCTCCACTGCTGTGGATCGACTTGAAGATGCCTGAGATTTGGCGCATCCGTTATTAGCCTCGGCGGCGCCCTAGCCTTCTTCTCTGGCGAAATGGATGCTCTCTCTTCTGGTGCAAAAGGCGTCACAATAGCTGGAACTTCGTTGGCCGTTACGCTGACCGCTATGCCACCGGCCGCAGCGGACTTTCTTTCGTCCTGCGCCATCACTGCAGCATACAACCTTTCCATCTCCTCAGCTCGCCTCACCCGATCCGCTTCAATCACACCCTGGTCAAAGCTAACCACACTGTCCATTCCCGGGCTTACCGTGTCTGGCCCAGCGCTTCTCACGCTGCCTGCGTCACTCCTTGGACCTTTATTTTTCAACCGCCTGGGGCTATACCAGCTCCTCCCACTCTTTGAGCTCATCGGAGATATCGGACTCGGATCAAATGCGCGTCCCATGGGTTTGACCATTTCCATAGGGCGTGCAGTATTGGACATAGAGAGTGCTTGCTTGCGCAATTTGCGGCCAATCGTGAGAAGAAGCGTAATAAGGAAGAATGCGACACAGAGATAGGCACCAAGGATTCCGATGATTTGATAAGGCAGGATCGCAGGGTCTCGCGTCGCATTGGCAGAGAGCGGAGGGCCTTCGTTGGGAGGAGGTGCTGGGCCATGGTCGATATCGACCGTCCAGAGGTTCTCCAGCGCGTGGACTTGATGTGGAATAACGAGAATGAGAAGGATCAAGGCGTTGAGTCGCATGAATGGCTTTCCGTGCGCTTTAGTCGTTGCCGATTCTCCCGGTCGTCTCATCATGTTTCCCAGGACTGCGAGCGAATGCGAGAAAAGGGAAGATGGTAAAGAAAGCCGTGAGTACTTACACAGTGTATGCCCGCCCAGATCAGGGCCTGGGCATACCCTTCTACCAGTGTGAACATTCAGTGCCAGTCACAAGTTGGCTGCATGTCCAAATGTGCACTATGTTGCGCCTACATGACCTGGTTGGACGGAAGGAAGTGCTGTAAGCGCCCACCAAAGAAGTGCCTGCAGCGGAAGCAGCCGCCATCATGCGCAGAGGCAACCTGCAGAGTGGTCTGTGCGTCGTACTATGCCTTTTTCTGTCTATGAATCTAGTACAGAAGTGCAATCGACGTATAGATATCTGCCTGATATTTAAGAGAGATCTGCGATTAACGGGGTACATTGTACGCGTGCCGATTGAAGTTTCCGCCACTACACAACTCGTCCTTTTGCACCACAAGGCTTTCACACCGCAAGCTCCAGTTGTGAGGTGATAAAAAAAAAAAAAAAAAAAAAGAGGAAGGAAAAAGAATAAGAAACCACCAAACTCGGAAAGCACACGAAGAGAAGACAAAAGATGAGTACACGAACTCGTCTCACTTACTCCGTCCTTCTCAATCCTTCCGGAGAAAAGATTGGTATCGACATCACAGATCCGTCGTCTATTTCTGCCGACAATCTTGCCTTGGCCACATGGGGATCAGCTGAGGTGCTGGCCAATACGCTGCACAAACATCACATTGACTTCAACAATGGCATAGACAACGAGAAAATTACCGGAGTAATAGAACTAGGAGCGGGAACAGGGATCGCTGGGCTCGCCGCAGCCTGTGTTTGGAAGACCAAAGCCATCCTGACGGATCTCCCACTCATCGTTCCAGCATTAGAAGCGAACGTCATGCTGAACGAGGATCGGCTTAAAACGCACGGCGGCAATGCCGTCTGTGGGACGCTGGACTGGGACGAACCGAAGGATCTGGTTATTAGCAACAGTAGCACAGCCGGGAAGCAACAGGACCAGAATGTACGAGCTCGAGTCTTACTGGCAGCAGATACAGTGTACTCAGAGGAACACCCGCCGCTTCTCGTAAAAGCCATCCAAGCTAGACTGGAGCTTTCCGACAAGGCAAGGTTGATTCTTTGCTATCCTTTGCGATTTGGCTATTTGGATCATATTCGCGACCTCTGGGAAAGACTCGAGGCGGCGGAGCTCACTTGCGTGGAGGAAGGGAGGGAGAAAGTCGACGAGAGCTGGGAGGAGGACGAGGAGTACGAATGGTGTGTTTGGGGCTGGAAAGACGCGGAAAAGGCGAAGAGGCAAAGTGGAGTATGAAGTACCATTTTCTGTGAACGCGACGCTGTGTAGGCGCCATGTCACACTGTCAACGGGCACTCGAAGTACATCATTTCTCAAGACCTAATGTAATGCCAGATCTAGAACGTGTCATTGGGAGGAGAAACTTTAGTAAAAGGCGTCTCAGCGCATGAACCTTCTGCGCATGCTGGAGTTAGCTAGGCAGCTGCCCGCCCTATCAGGTCGTGGACAGAGTGATGAGGGTATTGTGTTCAGGGAAGCCGAGACATTGTCTTTTTTGTCAGAATGGAGAACTTGCCAGTTCTTGTGGAGGCTGCTCCTTGTCTTCAGCTTCTAGACTGGAGGTCATGGTTTTGTTCCCCGCTGTAGTACGACGAGTTACGAATTGTTAGGGGCGCATCGTGTGCGAGTACAATGCCGTCCCTCGCAGTAGCTTCTGTTCTCTGAACAAGCAAACATCTGGACATGCAGCGAGCCTTTCAAGTAGATGATGACATCTGATACTCAAGAGCCCATATCAAGTGGAAAATGGCATATGTTAAAGCACAGCAGTGCATCTCGAGCGCCATGCGAGCCGTACATATGATCAAGCTGTGGAGACATTTCCTGGTCGAGATTGACAGACGATGTCACCTCTCACACCGAAGTGTCACAGCCCAGTGCGCTTGCCGGGAGCCCAACAGCAGCACTTGCAGCGCTTGCTCTCAGGAGTGCACGAGCTTGCTTGCAGCCCATGATTCTCAGCAACTCCCGAAGGCCAAGGTGGAGTTCGAGCCGAGCGCTTGATCAGGTCCACAAAGATGTAGTCCAAACAAGACTTGCCGCTTGGTCTCTACATGGGTATGCATCTTCATCTCGCTCTCGTGCACTCATTCGCGCCCGCCTGAGTACATGTGTACACGGCAAGCCACCCTAGAATTCCTGTGCGGCACAGCAGTACATGAGTACTCTTGGGCTGCATAGCCTCGGACGCCATTAAGCGAAGAGGAGAAGGTACTAAGTAGTCGTAGGCACACAAAACCAACTTACCTTCTCTTTTTACAGTGAAGAGAAAGGGAGCTTTTGTTATCGAAGCATGTGACCCTGACAGGCACGCATATGGAGCGATCACGACGAAGGTTCAGCGAAGGACAATACCCGTCCCGATGAAGAGCTTGGGAGCGTCCGCCCGTGGTGCGAATTCGCGACGAGAACAAGCCGGGTGAAGTGGCCATGACCTTTCAGCCAGTAACTTGCCGATGTACCGATCAATCGTACTGGAGCAAGTCGTGCACTCCCTCAAGAAGCACTGGATAATTCATCAGGCCTTCTGGAGGCCATCAATATTATTCCCTCAGGTGCTGGAGCGCTGGTCACCACGACGAAGTCCGAAGACCTGGGATAACCGGCCACCATCCCACGCGGGATGGCGGCATGGGCCGCGCGCTAAGCGAGTAGCGAAGCTGATTGGGCTGTCGCCAAATTTCGGATCCACTTCGTCATCAGACCTCACCGTAACGAAATTTTCGATATCGGCCAGGGTTATGTCGTCGATGGCAAGCGCGAGGCCCATTAAGGACTGGAAGAAATGTATTGATGGTCTCCGGTCAGGAATGCCTCAAAAGTTGATGCTGCTGCGTACGAGTGTAGGAAGGGAACGGGTGCTTGTGATGTATCGAGTGCGGGTAAGGATGGCGGGCCAAACCGGGACGAGACAGGAGCAAAAGGTGAATGGTCTATGCTTGCGATAATATCCCAACACCGGATCGGGAAAGCGTTCGATCCCGCGGCGGTCTTTGGTCCGAAACGCTTGCGATGCCTGCGGGCGTGAAAGGTCGATGACTTGGGTAGGAAGAGGGAGAGGGTAGCGAGAGGAGCTGGTAAGAATGTTTATGGTCGACGCTATCATGAAGGCAAGTGTTATTACATATTCCGATACGGATCTAAGGGGGGCCCCGCCGGTGGACATCTTGCCTCAGGTCAATCGTCTGTGCTCTCCAGCGCGGATGTGCCGATACACCCAATCACCGAGACGCGGTGGGCCCACGCTCTCACGCTAGGCACCCCTTTGGACCAGGCCGACTGCCCGTCAAATTCTTCCACTTGCACCAGAGCTCACAGCTTCCATCAGCTTCAACCGCAAGACATCACTCCACTCCATCACCTTCATCACAAATCCCATCTTCGTCCCTTCGAAGCCACAACACCGTCGCAATGGCCTCCTCCCTCCGCATGACCGCCCCCAAGATGGCCAACATGGCCGCCCAGAGCTCCGTCAAGGTCGCTCGCCAGCCCATGATGGCGCAGAAGTTCACCCGCGCCTACTCTGGTAAGCTCCCAATGCCGGCGCCAATGGCTTGAAGGACAGCTTCAATGGCAGTACCGATGGCTTTGGTAGATGGATTTGATGGAGGGTTCGATGGACGGGATGTTTTGTTGACACGTCTCGTGCTTTGTAGCTGCCGCCCGCCAAAACACTGCCTTCAACACTATGAAGCGCAGCTCCAACATGATGGCCGCCATCCGCACCAAGGCCTCCCCCATCGGCATGCAGGCCAAGCGCGCCTACTCCTCTGAGATGGCCAACGCCCTCGTCCAGGTCTCCCAGAACATGGGTATGGGCTCTGCCGCCATCGGTCTCGGTGGTAAGTAACACCATCCGCAATCCATCTCTGCGGCCATCCTCGAGCAGCAATGTATTGGGAAATCACATTTTTCGAGTCCAATTGCTCCGGCTGGATGGTTGGCTTAGATGGCATGATGGTGTCCGATAATTAACTCCGCTTCCCAGGTGCCGGTATCGGTATCGGTCTGGTCTTCGCTGCCCTCCTCCAGGCTGTCGCTCGCAACCCATCTCTCCGTGGCCAGCTCTTCTCTTACGCCATTCTGGGTTTCGCCTTCGTCGAAGCCATTGGTCTGGTATGTTTCAATGACCGATCACGTGAGTCCATGGACCCTGTCGCTAACCTCGGTAATTCTACAGTTCGACCTGATGGTTGCTATGATGTGCAAGTACGTGTAAGCGCATTATTACGAAGGAGTTTCGACATCGGCACGCAATGGTGTTGCAATCTTGTAACAGTATGGGTGGATAGGGTGCAAGCAAGAGCACGGGTTCTATGGACAAGCTGGGATGTCTTCAGAAGACATTCCGGAGGACCGCTGTGCCTGCTTGAGCGAGGGTTGTAACACTGTACATATCTATCTCGAAGTGTTGTGTTGCTTCAACCTCGGGCAGAAACGGAGTTTCATTTGTTTGATACATCAGGATTTTCGACCGGATCCTTGGACGCAGATTCTGTCTTCGGCTATTCAGCCACTAAGCACACTCACATTCTGTTCTGCTGTATCTCCTCTGGAGATGCTGCGTCGCGATCTCACTGACAATGTAGGAACATCGAATCGACTTGCGGTATAGCGCGCTTCAACGGCACGATACCGTTCTCGCCCTTTGCATTGAAAAGAGCAATACGATACATTCCGAACACTTTGAGCGCTTGTCTTACCGTGGCTCGATTCCGCTTTGCATTACGCCACGTTGATGTCCGTTCGGTTAGCTCCCGACCAGCCACACGGCTCCACGTTCTTCATCGCCGCGATTCGTGAGCGAATCGAATATGAATGGCGAAGCCGAACTGCCTTACGGACACTGAAGCGAGCGCACGGGAACGATGACTACTAGTTCCATACTCGAGCCGTCAAACCTTAGTCTTCAGACTTAGGCAGCCTACCGACAACGGTGCGCGACGGACACCATCTATTATTGCCTTTCATCATGGACAAAACACTTGCGAAGGCTTGAACGGCCTGCTCACGCGTCTTGAGATCTGCCTTGGCTACTGCTCTCCGAAACGAGCTGACACTCAACTAGTAAGCTTCTACAACTGGACCGCGCTCGACTGCGCTCTCGTCCATCGGCCTCTCCTCCACGAGATCTTTATACTCCACCCACGTCCCCATCTTGCGCCGAATGTGCTGGCCGTACAAGATGCCCTCTCCACCATCCACGCTTCTCACCATGCACTGCTCGCCTGGCTCGAAGAAGAAGGGCACACTGAACCTACCCATGCCGTCTGCACCTTGAGCCCCACCGCTATTCGTGCGCACGCGGTGCATCGTCGCTACAAACCTGCCACCGCTGACTTGCGCCATAAGGTCGCCGATGTTCACTACAATCGAACCGGGCACGTATGGAGCAGGAACCCATTGCTCCTCGGCGTTGAGCACCTCGAGACCGCCAGTCTGATCTTGATGTAGGAGTGTCAATATGCCGCTATCAGTGTGCGGCGTACAGCAAAGCTTGACCTCCCCGTCCGCGCTCCTCGCCGGTTCCTGAGGAGGATAGTGTAGTAAGCGTAGCGTCGACAGCGACTCGTCCAGGTAGGAAGCGAAGTAGTCCGCCTGCTTTCCGAGTGCGGTCGCGAGTAAGGAAAGCAGGGTCGATGATAGACTCTGCAACTCATCGTGCAGTTTCTCCAGCCTCTGTCTCCCATCTCCGAATGTCTCTGCGCGTGGCCAAACGTTCTCCTCGTTGAGATCGAGCTTCGACCGTCTGCTCTCTTTCCCTTTTGTTTGTACAGAGTGCGTTGCTGGCCCTACCTCGAAGCCTTCCTTCAGATTATCCTGCTTGCCCGGCTGCAGTGGGAAGTAGCCTCGATATGTATTCCGATTACCCTTGACGAATGTTTGCTTTGCAACCCTCATCTTCTCGTCTTCGGGTATGGTGAAGAAGTCCTTCGCGAGGGTGAAGACGTCGGAGTGGGAGTACGTGAGCGGTGCGTTGGTGAGGTACGCAAAGCCGATCGTTGCGAAGACATTGTAGAGTTCTTTGCTTAGACGTGATTGATCTTCAAGGGAGGGCGAGGGATGGGAGAGGGGTGAGAGGTCGACAATGGGGAGGAAAGAAAACGAGGTAGTCATTGTGATGAGTGTATGGTTATACGTAAGACTGGAGGAGAAGAGTGTCTGCTTTCATACTTATCTTTCAATTTTTACCATGATGAGATAGGTGCGCGCGAGCATCACGAGATGAGTGGGCATCCTACGCACGCTGACAGGCCGAGAAGAGAAAAGGTGAGGTAAATGAGTGGGGGAAGAAGAAAGCTTGCGTGCATGGAGGTGGGCGTGATGGAGTCAACCCCGGATCCATCAGCCAAAGAGAGCAGGTGAGCACACGACACTTTTTTCGCGGAGCAGCTGACTCTCCACTTTTCCCCTGGAATGCCTCCATTAGTATCCCCGTATGTTTGGCTAGAGATTGCAATCTACATATGATTTCGGCCAGAAGTATTCATCAAGCTATTAGGTAGGCGATGGAAAATGAATAACGCAATCTATAGCACAAACTAATCTAATCTTACACCTCGGCCTCCTACACGACCTGCCCCAAAGCCCTCCTGTAATTTTCCAACATGCCAGCACCCAGCCCAAAACCACTAGCATCCATCATATTAACATCGTCCTTCTCCATCTCGTCACCGATGCCTATTTCCCGCTCAAGGTCCTCTGCATACCTCCTTAGTTCAAGGAAAGCCACTCTCTGCTCCAGTGTTCTACCCTTTTCGCCTCCTTCGATACCAGCCAGGCCCTTCTTAAGGGATCGCAGAACCTGCTCCCCCGCATCGCCGTGCCTTTGCCCGGCCGGCATCATGATCAGACGAAGGAAGTCGGCGTAGATGTGCCCGCCTTGCTCCCATCCGACGGGCTTGCGCTTGGGGAACCTCGGGACCAGGTCACCCAAGGCCACGTAATCTTGTCCGATGACTGCCTGAGGTCCGACAAAGTTGCAGAGCACATCGTGGGCTTCCTCAGCATGACCGGCCTGCAAAAGCCAGTGGGCTTGGCCGAATGGATCGTTCATGGCCTTTGCGTAGAGTGCTTTAGTGGCGAACATCACCGCCTTGGGGATGCGCAACTCAACGAGACGCTGGAAATTTTGGTCCCCGACGTCACCCGCAAGCTCCGAGATGCTGCTCGCATTTCTCTCTAGAAGCGCCTTGACAGCTTGTTGCCGCTCAGAAGCGCTGGGAAGGTGCAGCAACACCCAGGCGCTCTCCACCAGGCAGCCTGCCACCTCCAGCTGCGTCGCGTAATCGTACGTGAGCTGAGCCATCTTTCGCTGGGGGAGATGGACAAGCTTCCTCGCGCCCAGGATTGACGCCAGTTGCCACGCAAGGCGAGCATTGACATCGCTACCAGACACCAGGCGCGGATCTAGGAGCTCTTCCGCATTCAGACGAGCCTTGGAGAACATGCGAAGGAGGCCCATCAGTGTGTCTTCGTTCTCGTAGTTGACGTGCTCCATCTCGTGGACGTAAAACGGCGTGGGGTGCGACTCCCGTTGGTCGGTGTCGAAGTCGGCACAATACGCCTTGACGACGTCAGCGATAGACTCATAGCCGCCATAGTAGACGCGAAGCCCAAAGCTCTGTTGCCACATCAGATCGAACCGCTCGGAGATGTTAAAGTCCTCGGTCCTGTCCTCCAAGCTGCCTGGGTTGCCGGTCTCCTGGCGCATTTCGCCCGCCAGTACGCAGTAAAGTGCGCGTATAGCCTCGCTGATCTCGCTCCAGTCCCTTCGCTTCTTCCAAGCTTCGATCTGGCCTCTCATCACGTCCCGGGTAGTTTCTGTGCCAGGGAGCTGCGAGATCAGCGTCGCGAGCCTGAAATCCTTGACACTAACGAGTAAGTCACAGGCGCCTGCTACATCGTTCCTCGATAGCAGTAGCAAGGCCTTTTCCTCAATGGTTTGCGCGCGCTTCATTCTGTCCTCGACGTGGCCGTGCGCCAGCCTCGCAAGGTAGATTTTGAAGGCGTCCAGCCGAACCCGCTGCTCGTGACTTTCTTGGATTTCCTTTGGAACATCCATTTGATAGTAATCGCACACCATTCCAATAGGATCAAACAGCAGGCTGCAAAGCCGCCAAACTGCCAGCTCCTGAAGTTGCATGGTCGACCCATTGTCCAATTCAGGGCCCTCGGCGCCCTCGACAAAGTGTATGAAAAGACCGTCCTCAGTAGTCGTCGCAGCTGGCATACTACCCTCAGTGCCTTTCGTACGGGTCAAGTCCTTCTGCATTGTCAGAGCCGGGGTGACGAGGTTCTGGGCATTGGCGACGAAGCCGGCAAAGCGAATGTCCTTGTGCTCGCCAACTATCGGTTGCATCGAAGGCGCCAAGATGCCATCGGCCTGGGTCGCCGGGCCTGAAGCGGCGTAGACAAGGGTACCGTCCGCGGTGAAAGAGGGCTTCAAGTTGTCGTGGAAAGCAGCGTCTTGCTCGCTAAGATCCTCGGAAGTTGACAGGCGAGCTTTCTTTGCGTAAGGATACTGTTCCTATTCTCAGCTATGTACTTTTACACTCTTGCGCAACACGGCATGTGGAGGGCAACGCGATGGGAAAATGCAGGAAAGAATGGGAAGAATACAAGGAATATGAATGCGGAACGCCCAAATGCCCGTAGATCTCGTCACCCTCCGCTGCAGCCGTACGCTGATTATTCTAAACAGTACTAAATGCGTGCCATGCCAATGTGCGCTTATCAATCAGTGAAAATTGAAAACAAGGGTTGTCATACCTCAAAGCCCTTCTTGCCTGCTGGTGCCTTCTTGCCACTCAGCTCGTCCTCCCACAAAGAGTTCATCATCTCCATCCTCGTCATGATGGGCTGGCTTTTGCCCGTGCTCATGCCAAAGGTGCTTTTGCCGCCTTTAGCCTTGTTCGCGCTCTTGGTGCCAAGGTAACTCTGACCAAGCGCGCTGCGATCCATAGTGCTTTGACCGAGGAGCGATTGCTTGAAGGGGCTCTGGATGAGATCGTCCTGATCTTTCGTTTTCATCAAAGATTGTTGCATGTCTCTCAAAGCCTGGCGATCGCGCTTCTTAGGACTCATAGTACGCTGCAACTGCTCTTCCCAGGACTCGGTTGCCAGCTTCTCTGGGGAGGCGAAAGCAGCAAGCCCAGTGCTTGGCTTCAGAATGGAACGCGGCATCTTCGGCTCAGGAACGAACGAGCCAGGCATCTCGGGTGAAGCCTGGTCGTCCTCGTCCATGTCATCAAGAGCACCAGACATCATGGTGTCACGGCCCATCTCGTCTTCCATGATGCTTGAGTGGTAGCGCTCAACAGCTCGATGAGATGGCGCCTGAACGGCGCCGCCGGTAGACGAAACAAAGGGATCATCAACCTCCTCGCGTTGTTCTGACCGCGACTCCGCGCTTTCGTCCCCACTCGGATCATCATAGTCGTAGGTGACACTGGGCTCTTCACCGAAGCCACCGGGAACGCTGTGCTGCGAGCGGCGATTCATCATGAACTGAAAAGTGTCGTCGTCAGGCTCGCCATCTGCAGTCTCAATGCTCTGCATGGTTTCTTCCTGTCCTGGCGTCTCTGGCGGTTCACTCAATCCTGAGGTCTCCGCATGCTCTGTAGCATCCATGGCTTCGCTCTCATCATCATCCTCGTCTAGACCGTACTTGCTCCAGTGAGGGACTTCGAAGTGCCAGACACCGGTCTCAGTATCGAAGCTGATGAACTTGCTGTCGTTCACCTTCTTGAGGCGGTTGATGTGCTTCGAGAGCGCTGGCTCCTGCTTGGCCTTGACGAGCTTTGTTGAAGAGGCAGCGCGGGGGTATGAATGGTACAGCCAGACCTTCGCAGGGTGGTTCAAGCCCTGTCCCTGCGGAGGCTTGTCTGCTGCGTACTGGTATACGGAGGCCATACGCGGAACGATACGAACAATGTCACCACAGATCTCGTCGAGGGGCGTATGGCTCAAGTCGACCGGAGCAAAGCACCATTCAATGTAGCCGGTGTTGTGACGGCCAACCTTGAAGTTCTTGATGTTCTTCAGCTGCTCGCGACCCATATTCTTCAGGTCCTTGAGCGCTGGGACAGTGAAGTATTCGCCCGGCTCATTTGTGGTCGTCGATCGCGATGCCACGTTTCCTTGCGACGAGCGAGTGGCCGATGCGCCATCTTCGGGTACAGTGGTGAGGGCACCGTTGCTCCCATTCACTTGAGACATCTCTGGCTGCTTAGCGCTTGCATTGGGACGTGGAGCAGAACGGTAGAGCTCTGGAGTGCGCTCCTGCTCCGATTCCTCCTCCGTTCGAACCAGCGTGTTCTCACGAGTTGGCGTAGCATCGGACCTAGAGTCCTTGGTCTGTTTAGCAGAGCGATCAAAGCTGACACCCTTCTTCGCGCTGTCTTCTCCTTTAGAAGCAAATAGATCAGTGCGCAGGCTGCGGTCAATCGTCAGCTTACGCGGGTTAGAGCTGAACCTGCCGCTGCCGGGAGGAGACAAAGCGCTTTCGCGCAGGAGACTCGGGCGCCCTTCACCAGGAGTTCCTTCGGCTCCGAGATTGCCCATGGAGGTACTCTTGCTGAGCTTACTGTTCAAGGTGCTGCTGAAGCTTCCAGTGGGCTTGAGCATGCTACTCGCTCCTGGGGTCAGCGAACCAGAAAATGAAGATTGAGGAGTGCCATAGGTCGAGTAGCTGAATCCATATCCACCATTCCGGCTCATTGACCCTGATGCACGCGGAGAGTACACTGGGGTATTCAGACGCATCGACTGCATCAGACTCGGAGTCTTCTTTTGTGGTGGACGGGCGTTGTTAAGTGGCGTAGCTAGAGGACCGACAGGCGGCGAAGGAGCGGCTAAGCTAGCGAAGAGCTGCTCATTGCCATATGGCGCACCGGTCAAAGAGGCGGTCAGCTGATTACTCTGGGGCTGTTGCTGCTGAGTGCTGCCGCCGAAGAGGGAGGAACCTCCAGTGTTCTGTTGATTCTGTTGGCTATTGCCTAGGCCGCCCCCACCGAACAGGGATCCGCCTGTGTTCTGTGGTTGACTCTGCTGCGCGTTGCCGAACAGAGAGCCGCCTGTGTTGGATGCTCCGGTGTTGCCGAACAGACTCCCTCCAGCAGGCTTGTTCTGATTCTGGTTGCCAAAAAGCGAAGAGCCACCAGTATTGCTTCCACCGAACAAGCTGCCGCCACCTTGGTTTTGATTTTGCTGGGTGTTGCCAAACAGAGATCCTCCAGTACCGGTGTTTGAGGTACTGCCACCGAAAAGCCCACCGCCAGCAGGCTTATTCTGGTTCTGGTTACCGAAGAGACCACCTCCGCCAGTGTTGCTCTGATTCTGGTTTCCGAAGAGCCCGCCGCCTGTATTGGTGTTCGATGCTGTAGAGTTGCCAAACAAGCCACCGCCTGCAGGCTTGTTCTGGTTTCCAAACAGTCCGCCACCCGTGTTCGTGCTTGATGATCCAAAAGGATTGCTCTGCTGCTGGGTCTGGTTGTTCTGGCTACCGAACAGTCCGCCTCCAGTGCCAGAGTTGCTGCCAAAGCCGCCGCCAGTGTTTGTCGTCGAGGAACCAAAGCCTCCAAATGCAGGCTTGTTCTGCTGTTGCTGGTTGTTGTTATTGTTGCCAAACAGACCACCACCGGTTGTGCTCGAGCCGAACGGGTTACTCTGTTGTTGCTGTGTTTGATTTTGATTGCTCCCGAATAGACCCCCACCAGTGTTGGCGGTCGATGAGCCGAAAGGATTACTCTGCTGCTGCTGATTCTGCTGGCCGCCGAAAAGACCGCCACCGCTGCCCGCGGTACTGCCAAACCCTCCCGTGGTCGTGCCGGAGCTGGCAGTGTTGCCGAATAAGCCTCCACCCGCCGGCTTGTTCTGGTTTCCAAACAAGCCGCCGCCAGTTGCACTGCTGCCAAATGGGTTGCTCTGCTGCTGCTGGGGCTGACTACTACCAAAGCCGCCGAAGCCGCTGCCGCCTGCAGGGGTGCTGTTCTGCTGGCCGCCGCCGAAGAGGCCACCACCACTAGAGCTGGCATTCGTCGCACCGAACCCACCAAAGCCCGTGCTCTGGCCAAAGCTGCCCGCTTGTCCATTGCTGTTGCCGTATCTTCTGCCCTGTGCATAGTCTTCTGTTCTCAATTCCTCAAAGCTCTTGTTCTTGTAAGGATCCTGGAAGGTAATGGACTGATAGGCATTGGTTGTGGCTGTGTTCCCCTCCTTCTCGGTGAATGCATTGAATGGGACAGCAGCAGTGCCATTGTTGTTGTTGCCGGTGGTGCTTGCACCACCAAACCCACCGAATGTACTGCCGCCCGTGTTCGAACCGAAAGCGCCACCAGTGCTTGCACCTGAGCCAAAGCCACCGGTGTTGGAGGCAGCGCCTCCCGAGAAAGGGTTACTCTGGGTCGCAGTGCTTCCAAAAGTGTTGCCGGTGCCGCTGCCCCCTCCGAAAAGTGAACCACCAGTGTTAGAGGAGCCGAACCCACCGGTGGCTGGTTTGCTGGCACCAAACAGGCCACCTCCACCTGTGTTCCCGCTACCGAAAGGAGTGGATCCAGTGCTACCCGTGTTGCTCCCAAATCCACCGCCCCCAAAGCCCCCACTTGTGCTAGTTCCGCTGCCGAAGAGGCCGCCGCCCCCGCTCGCAGATGTTGCAGGGGCACCGAAAGCAGGTTTGCTAGCACCGAACGGCGAGTTGTTGCCGGTGTTGGTGCTGTTGCTTGCGCCGAAGCCTCCAAATCCACCTGTAGTGGAAGTGTTGCCCCCAAAAAGCGAGCCGCCTGATGAAGCGTTGTTGTTCGCGCCAAAGCCGGTGTTGCTGCTGCCAAACCCACCACCTCCGCCGCCAAAGACAGAGCCGGAATTGTTGTTGTTACTGCCGAACCCGAACGACATTTTCGCGATCGCAGTGTTTCAGGGTGAGGTAGGATAGGTCGCGCCCACTCGCTCGGGGTCGCAGGAGTGAAGGGGATGCTTTTCAAGCTCGACCGCACGCGTCAATGCCAGGCAGTGATGTCTCGCTGCCTAAGATGTCTTGCTCAGCCTGCAGGAAACGGCACCCTGCTTCTCAGAGACAGCGTGATGCAGTGATGCTAGCATGCGCAAACTCCTGTCACGCAACAGGAGACGCGCCTGTTCTCGATCGTCGCGGAACGCTTGATGTCACCGAACTCCGTAAAATATGGTAGAAGGCCGTCAATGGGCGGACGGCTGGAAGGAAGAAGGGAAAGGCGTGAATCGCGGGCTCCGCCAACGCAGGAATGATTTTGGCTGGGAAAGGTCGCGTCGTCGCGGCAAGTGGAAGAAAGCTGCTGCGGGCCAGCTTGATCCAATGGGCGTTTGGCGGGTCTACCCGCTGAATCTTCAGGCCACAAGGCAACAGCAGGCAGCTCCTCCCGAATTCAGGCAGGTGCCTCCCTACCTAGGTAGGTCTTGTCCCGAGTTCATACATAGATTTTGCTCCTTTGATAAAGGATCATTCAGGTTATGCTAATCTTGGATGTTTCCCAAAACGTGTGATGAATGTGCGTCATAGCAAAAATTACTACTGGGCCTATCTGTACTAGCAAAGCCATCGTCATAAGGGTATATTGTAGCATCGCGACGTGAAACCAAAACAAAACCCACCCCCAATAACCCTGTTGCTTGTTCAAGTCTCCAACCCCGATATGCTTTACTCAACAAAAGAGATTCGTCTCTACTCGCTTCCAATCATAAATCAACGCCAGGGTTTTCTTGTACTAACAGCCTCTCGAAGGCTCCCGCGCCTCTTCGTTGCATTGCTAATCCTGCCTCCACTGCCACTCTTCTGATCGGGGATATCTGATGTCGATGACTGAATGCTTTGCGGAACGCTGTTTGCATCCTTCTGCGCACTGCCTTTGCGCCTGAATAGAGTTCTCCGGTCTAATGATGCTGGAGTATTGGCAGCAGAAGACGACCTACCGGTCGTAGGCTCCGTCGACGTACGCCTAGACAGCGACGGTCGCAGGACTGCTGCACTGCTATTCGGTCGTTGTGCGGCATTCAATGCACCCTGCTTCGGGTCGCCATTGCTCGGCCGTCTGATCTGTTTTGGCCTGCTGTTGGCGTATGCTGAGCTGGGCGTCGAGGTCAAAGTTGGCAATGGCGATTTATCCCGTGGAGAACGCGGCTCCGAACGCTCGGATTGGCTGTTAGACATCCGGCGAAAAAGCTGCTGCGTTCTCTGGCTCAGGCTTCGGGGGTTCTGGGCAGGCGAGGCAGATGGGCGGGGCATTCGGGCCTGTGTGTGTGCAGATTCTTCGTCCGCAGTAGCAATGCCGTAAGATCCAAAGGAGCTAGAAAACTGAGACTTTTCGTCAACATTTGGCTTAAAGTCAGTGCGGTTCGTGTGGTCCATTTGGCCGCGAGAGCCAGAAGAGGCCGGACTCGTCTCGGTACGGTCGAGGTTAGGCTTCGTGGGACTGGTAGTCACGTCCGAGTTTGACTTCATCCGTCTCAGCATCGGCGTCTGCACGGCGCTGACATGAGACTTGTCATTGCCGTCGAAGAAGATGTTGTTCGCAGCTAGTGCTCTATTGCGTTTGAGAAACCGGCTCGGCATACCACGTGTGATCGAATTTCCATCAGGGAAGGCGTCATCACTTCTGACAAAATCCCTGAGCGTATCCGACGCAGCGTCCTGATCGTCGTCGCTCCCGCTTCCATACTCATCATCCATCTTAGCCGAGCTGGCTTGATCTCGTGGTTGGCCGAATATGCCATTGCGAAGCGTTCGATCGTCCGAGCGAGCCTGATGTAGCTCAGCTGAAGAGCGTATCTGTCGAGCCCTTGAATATGGTACAGGCTGAAGTGCATCGTAACCCTTCACTGCAGCCGGAGTGATATCCAGCAGGCTCCTTTCGCCTCCATAACTAGAGCTAGACGGTCGAAGCATGTTGGTGCTAGCACTGTCCGGGGTGGGCGGGAGGAGTGGATCGCCAAAGACGGGCCCAGTAATGCTGTGAGGTGCCGACTGACCCAATTGTGCTTGCGTCGCGCGCTTCTTTCCGGCTCTATGTGAAGAGAGCCGTGGGGATGATGAAGACTGCTGATGGTCCCGAGAGAGATGTGCTGCAGAGGTCGAAGCCGTCGAAAGTGCGTCATCTAATGACTGGAAATTCATCGAGCCAGTCGACCTCGGCAGAGGTTGGATCGTGCGATCAGTGTGAACAGATAGCGGCGAAGAAATCCTATTCGACTTCGACGGTGTATCTTGCTCAACCGCATCCCCTTCTGATATCCACTCATTTACCCGGTTGATACTCGCCTGTCTGTAATGTGTTTGGCCAGACATCGACACGTCGTCAGCATCTTGCGGCGCTTCCCAGTCATACTTTTCGGTGGCAAACTGCTGTTGTAGACTATAAAAGGATGGGAAGCTGCTCTCACTCAACACGCTCAGCTGCGGAGAATTCGGTTCTTCTGCGTGGCCGTCCTCCACTCGGCTGTCGCGCTTAGAGATTAGCGAGTTGAAGCTTTGCACAGAATACAAGTTCTGTGCATTTTCAAGATATACACTGCGGAGAGCGTGAGTGCTTGACTTCTTCAGGCTGAAAACAGATGGTTCACGTCGGGTGGACGCTAGTGTCTTCCCATTGACCATCCTCTGCAGATTCTGTGAGGCCGCTGACGTCGGTAGTGGACCTCTGCGCCTCCGAAAGGGGGTCTTTGGGACTGTCCGGGTCTCAGGTGGTGATGATTTAGGTGCTGGCTCCTGAGTTTCCGTTCCAGCATACCCGGAGTCTGCATGCGCGGTCGACGGTCGTGTGTGACTCTGCCGCTCATCAAATTCGGCGAGTCTGTCCTCCAAGTCGCATATAATGTCCATGGCCTCCTCTACCGCTCTATCTCGCCTCTCCAGTTCTTCCACCAACTGCGTATTGATCTTGAGCAATTCAGCATGCTCTTCCTGCATCTGCTCAGACCGCTCGAATTGTTCCTGCATTGACTCCACTTGCTCCTGGAGCTTTGACTGCTGCTCCCGTCTGTGATCCAGCTCCAGTTTCAGAGCGAAGTTTTGCTTGTTCAGCCGATCCATCTGCCCGTCCATGTCCTTGACACCCAACGATCTCCTCATCCCGTATGCGCTCCCTCCCGCATCAGACCCATGCCGTGAACCTGGTGCCAACGGCGAACTGTCGTACCATCGAGTTGCAGCCTGTCTAGACTCTTGCGCTTCTTCCAGAAAGATATCATCGTCGGGGGCTCTGCTCGGTCCAAAGTCGGTGTGACGAGCTCGTTTCGGTCGCGTGTTGCGCGCTCTGCGCTCCGAAAGTCGTTCTTGCAAATACTGAGATGCTGGCAGCACCTCGTCGCGGTATCTTCCAGGTGCGGTGTTCATTGTGGTATAATATGAATTCCACGATGAGCTGAGTTGCTCGCGCCTACAGCATGGGCGCTAAGTGATATTGTTACGACCAGTTCGTGGCTGGCATGGTGTTGCAACAATCTCGAAGTTTGATCCAAGGCGCGTCTTTCTAGGAAGCGTGATTGGTGTGACGACTGTCGCGTACGGATGTGCTTTGTGCGACTGAACGCTGCAATCTTGTTGGCTGAGCGGTGAAGTGCTCCCTGCTCAATTCGGCTGCAGGCTCAAACCGGTGGCAGATTCACTGTTGGCGAGCCGAGGAACAAGGCGTGAATACAATCTACCTAACGTAACGAAGGAGCGGCTGCTTCACCAGGAGATTCGTTCGTGACAAAGATTCCACCTCCGCGTGTTCCAAGATGAACTTCGCATGTTCTAACGTCCGCATCTCCAGAACAACAAAGACCGAGACGCCAAGTGGACAGCGCTTTGTTGCTCAAGCGCCGTTTAGCCCAAAAGCCAGCGACGTTTCCCGCCCGCGCGGTACTCACCCGTTCCTGTCTCCCGTGCGCCGTCATTGGCCGGGGCACGCGGAGCCGACGCGGGTATACTAGATCGCCAGCTACAAATCCGCCGTCGCGCCCTGCACAAACGCTGTTTCCCACATTGTCGGGCGTCTTCATTTCTAGAGAATGAGGCTACGTAGTTGGTAGAAACACAATCGGAGCCTGGGCTGATCACTCCAGCGATGCCGTCGCCCTGTTTTCGAGCCATTTACACGAAAAGTGGGTAATTCTAGTCTTTGCGGTTGGCATTGCTGCCCAACATCTGCACTCCGCGACGCCAGTCCTGCACGAGCTACGTTGTTACCACCGAGCGACTGCATGCGCTTGACTAGGCCGCTCCACGTCTGATGCACATCCACCATTCTAGCACACGGCTCCCTGCGTTACGCTGCTTCAGCACCATCCTCTTATGCACGCCATATACTGCGAACGCGCGCTGTTGGGTGATGATGCAGCTTGCGCATGAACACGGCACGGTCTCTACCGTAGGAGGCATTCAGTTATGTCGTCGGCTGTAGACTTTAAGTGTACAGTACTGTAGCAAGAAAAAATGTGCTGCCATTGACTTTCACCTAGCTCTAACTTCGGCCGGCACATGTCAGGCCTTCATCCGTACCAGTCTTGAGCTCGGCCAACTGGGCACGGCCGTAAGCCTCTGACGGCTATTATTGCTCTCGTCATGTACATACCTGGGGTCTAGGCAACTTTCCCAGTCTAGCTTCCTGAAATACCGAAAGATCCGTTGAGCAGTAGAGAGGGCGTGCATAGCCGTTTCATAAATTCGACAAAGGTAGGGTATCCCAATGGTATACATGCAATCGCGCGACTGGTCACCAGCACTGCGTCATGATGAATCCAGACGACTTGTGGGTATAAGCAAGTGTCTTCAAGACCAACGTCAAGAGTCTGACGAGTATCTTGTGAATATTGGGAGGACAAGCAGTCATCTGTCAACCTGCGATATGGCTTGCAGGCAAGCGTCCTGTAGTACTTGGCCCTCAGAGCCAATTGTCGTGCTGTCGAAGAGCTTCGAATGACTTCCGGTATTCTTGGGAATGCTAATTATCGCGTGTTACACATCTGACCCATTGCCTAACCTGCCCATCATGACCTGGTGTCCATCAGAATTCCCACGCGCTGAGACGCGCTGAAACGCGTGTCTGCAAAAGCTTAGCTCTGTTCCCATTTGCCGATACCTACCTAGGTACTGTACATGGTATGTACTTTTTGGATGGCATAGCATTGTCCTGACTGTGAGATCTGGAGCCAGGAGAGAAATGTTCCACATGCTCCATGCTTTCGTTGACTGGTGGGATCAGTCGCAGAACGAGCGACAGTACTTACGTGGTTCTGCGGCCGTTAAGCGTGATGATAGAAATCTCGTACGATTCGCAAGTTGGGATCAAACGTCTCGATTGTCACAAACCGTCATACAGGGTTCCGTAGAGCATTCAGGGCTTCACACGACACTTTCCCGCCAAGCCGAACTGTAGATTCGATCTGGTAGTCCCCGCAACGCAGGATGGATGCCTCACCTCGTAAAGCAGAAGAGAAGTCAACTTTCACCGTTCTAGTGACAGGCGCGAACAGGTAGGTAGAACTTGATGCACTGCTCTTCCATTGGTCGATCGCGACTGACAAGTCTCCGCATAGTGGCCTTGGTTTCTCCATCTGCTGCCGCCTCATCGACGAGTTCCTCTACACCCGTCCTCAGTCACAAATTCTGCAGCTATTCTTCTCCACCCGAGATACAGCGAAGAGCGACGATACCCTCCGCCGTCTGAATGCGCACCTCGAAAAGACCATCCGAGACGCGAATGCCCGGTCCGAGGGCGTGAGACTACTGTTGCAAGGGCGAGTCAGGCTCGAAGGGGTCCTAGTAGACCTGACGAGGTTATCTACGGTGCAAGGTCTCGCAAAGCAGTTGCTGAAAAGAGGTGAGGTGCTTGATGCGGTCATATGGAATGCAGGCATACCTGGGTGGAAGGGCCTCAATTGGCCGAGAGCGATCTGGGAAGTCTGCACCGATCTAGTCCACGCATGCATATACCCTTCATATCCTGTTCCGGACGTGGGCCTTCTGGCTAAGCCGCAGCTCCAGGGAGATGCAACAGGGCAAAAAGGACAGGAGGTCGCTGCTACGGCCTCCTCGCGACAAAGCAAAGAACCGAAGCTAGGCCAGGTCTTCCTCGCGAACGTATTTGGGCATTACATGCTCACCCATTGGCTAGCGCCTCTGCTGACACCCGAGAGTCGCATCATTTGGATCTCTTCCATCTCGGCCGTGCCTTCCACCTTCTCGATTGAAGACCTCCAGGGCCTAGCGTCTCATACCGCTTACGAGGGATCGAAACGTCTCACCGATCTGATGGTCTTGACTTCAGAGCTACCGTCAACTGCACCCTCCGTTTCGAGCTTCATGGCCTCTAAGGAGCGAGGACAGCCGAAGCCGAAGATGCTCGTCACGCATCCTGGCGTGGTGGGCACTTCTATCTCCGGTCTCAACTGGTTCATGACCGTGTGTATGATGGGCGCCTTCTATCTTGCACGTCTGCTTGGCTCTCCCTGGCACCCTATCGATCCTTACAAAGGCGCGATCAGCGCCGCTTTCGCTGCGCTTTCTCCCCTCTCTCAACTTGTGGACTTTGAGCAGAGTGAAGGCAAGGGGAAGTGGGGAAGCTCGACTGATGTTCATGGGAACGAGAGAGTGGGTAGGACGGAGGTAGAAGGCTGGGGCTACTGTGGCGAGGTCGGGAAGGTTCCGAGAGGGAGCGTGATTAGCAAGTCAGTGATGACTGGCAAATATCGAGGTCATCGTGAAACTACGAGGGAAATGCGGGAGCAGTTCGAGGAAGATGGAAGGACCGTTTGGAAGGAAATGGAGGAATTAAGACTCGATTGGGAACAGAGGCTAGAGGTTTAAATCTCAAGGGACGCCGAGATCGGGAAAGTACATTTGTGCTGCCGCAGGGCTACCCAGATAATCGCGTTGGTAGCGCAGTTGTTCAAAGTCCATCTCACACTGGGACACGATAGCCCAGCTCACGTTCCAATACACTGTTCTTCCTCCAAGCACTCATAGCACAGAACGCGAGACCGCAATCCGACCAATGCTGTCTCGAATATCCCATTGCAGCCACCACTGGTTCCCAGGCGGTGATGAAGGGGATTCTGATTCCCACAAAGCTTGTACCGTCCTTGTGCGTCTTCACGCACCCCACTGCGACACGCCCATGTCAGTTCCCTTAAGGAGTTCTGGGAGTGACGTTGGAAATGTGACTCGTTTGGGACGACGATATGTTTGGTCGTACCTTCCCTTGGCTTGGTACAGCTCGGTGATGAAGCCCGGATACTGACCCAGGAATTCGTAGCTGCTTTCCGGATCCTCAAACTCCTCAATCCGCCGCACGATGTATTCTGCGAAGAGAATGCACACTGGAGACTTGGTGTCTGTGCAGCAATAGGCGAGACTCAGTGTTTCGTTGTCGACGGGATTCATCCCGTCGTCACACGCCCAATTGAGCATACGGCGCAGCTCAAATACGACGGGGAATTGTAAACCCGGAACATTGTACGCGTCGCCGAATATCCACAATTCCACAATGTCCTTGATGTGTCCTTGTAGTTGATCCTCATTGGGTTCGGGTCCCTGGTCAGTGAAGTGGACTTGGCCACGGAAGGCGTAAAATTGGAAGTACTTGAACGTCTGTGGCGAGGTTTTCGGGAGCTTGATCTTACGCTCCTCGCCTTCTCTGAAGCGTCCCTCCTTGAGCGCGCAGGCGAACCACTCAAACTGGCATAGGATTGCTTCAAAGACCTTGAAGCTGGCCTTACTGTCTCCCTCGCCGACCTCGACAGCGATTGTGGGGCCACAGAGGGCTCTATAATGCCGTTAGCGGTTGTCTTCCTGAAAGATTACGAAGCTTGTATTACTTGTGAAACTCCTCGGTCGTAAGCGGCTGCATGGTGCTGAAAGCTCGCCTGTTTCTTTGCGTCAGCTGGGGATGATCTTTGGTTGTGCGTATCTCCTCGTGTGTGGCAGTGGTAGTGGTCCGAGCGTAGAGTGTAGGAGCATGGAAGTTCGAAGTCAAGGTGCAAATCTGCTGTTGAAGTTATGTGTGGCGTTGGGCTGCACATGAGGAAGGAGCGATCGGTTGTTGTCGTGACGTATGTCGTGACTCCAACGTCCCAGTATGCCCAAGTGTGAGAGACATCTCTATGGGCCGCCAGGGATGCATAAGTCCATATCGTTAATTCGCTGAGAGTGCCGAGTGGACTGTCAATCCCGTTCAGGTACTCGATGCGTTTGAGATGCTTGGGATACGGCTAACGCCATGATTAGCAAGATGAGCTCAATCTTTGGGCGCTTCTAGGTTTACTCCAGTGTTTCCAGTCGTCAATTTTCCTCATTGAGCAGGCTTAGGGTTACGCAGGGTTACTCATCTGCCCCAAATATCTTCTGTGACAGTGAGGTCTTGGTCCGGTCGATATGCCTCTGCCTTGCTTTTGCTCTGCGACAATAGTCCATGTAACAATCAATCGCCAACAAGCTTTCTGGCGAGGGCAAAGGGCCGTGTGAGTCATCGCTTGAGATTGAAAGCTTCGTACAAAACACGTGAAAAGCAACAGTCTTCAGGTCATCCGGCTTGCCATAATGGGCAAGGCGAAGGAGCTAAACAATACCTTCGCAGAGCCGCAGATCGTTTAGGATGATCGCAAAGCCTCCCACAGCGGGCATGCAGTAGTAGTTATCATAACGTAGCTCACCTGGGATGTAGGTTTATTCGCGTATGTTGGTACACTGAGACAGTAATCCACCGTCTTATGCACCCCTGAACTGATCGATAAGACCTCCCACCATTCCCCTTCTCCTTGCGCCCTCGCCCTGCCTTTGCGTTTCGATACCAGTCGCCCTTCCGGCTTCTCCCTCCATTCTTCTTCTCAAAGAAGCATACCGCTCTTTCTGACCAGTATCTCCAATGACCCAACTCGGCACCCTCCACCTAGCAGCCCCGGGCAGAATTTCCCGTCTGTAAGCAAACCCTATAATCCACCCGATACCCGCTGCTATCGCTGATCCAGGCAACTGTGAAAAGGCCAACTGAAGCGGAAGCAAATAGGACGTTGCTTTCGAGGTGAGTTCAAGTCCGTACTCGCGCTCGGAGGAGCCTGCTGCCGGCACCGGAGAAGACAGACGGTATTTGTAGATATATGGAATCGCAGCGTGGTACTGTGCGAGCAGAGCGAAGAGGATAGGGGTCGGGCCGGCAGGCAGATAATTGATGTACGTTCCGCTAATGGGACGGATAAGAGTCGCCAGGAGAATGGGAGGGAGGAGAGTAGTATACGGCAGCGTAGCAATAAGAAAGGACTACTTACCCGTCAGCCTACCTGTGCTCGCCTACGAATATCAAACTCGCGATGTGTATGTCGCCCTACAGCAAACTTCCTTGTCCCCCACAACCGTTCAATAATCCTCAGCTGGTAAAGACTCATGGCAGCGAACAACACCTCGGTGCTGTTCGTATAGCATAGTTGCCATGTGAGCAAACGCCAGAATTGCGCATATTCGAGAAGATGGGGCCGGACTTCGATCCAAAAGAAGTACTTGGTGTCCGTGAGGGTAGCAAGGAAGGAAGTCAAGATGATGCCAAAGACAAGAAGTTTGGTGACTGGCGCGTTGGTGAACCCGGAAGTGATCATCTTGTAGACTTGTCAGGATGAACGCAAGCTCACTTGGGGACGCTTGATTCCCGGACAGACACGGCCTCGTTTGACAGGTGGTTGTTGTCAACGGGTGTTGTCCACAGTCTGCCCCACCAACTGAAGTCGTGCCTGAGCGGAAGTGAATGCCGCCAGGTACGAGATACGAATGCCTGGCTTCATACCCCAGTCGGTAGGGGTGGGACTTGAGGCTTGGCAAAGCCCTAGCTGAGGTGAACTTTGAACTTCACTTCTTCCTCTCTTTTCCTTATCGCACACCCTCTAACCTTCAACAAAGCCCTCAAGTACTATTGAACTCCGACAACACACAATTATGTCGTCGGCAAATCGGCTGGCGCATAGTTTGCTCGATTGCGGCGAATGACCGGCCTGGCAAACCCGATACTTTCTGTACCCATTCTTCATCGATTGGCGAGGTGCCTTCAACCTAAGGATTGCTGTTGCCTCTGACCTCTTGCCCTGGAAACTTGAGGATCTGGCGACGTGTAACTTCCGCTGCGATCACGTATTCGTGCCCTACCCCTCCGACACAATGGCTCCATCGGCCAGCTCCCGCAGAATCTTGGTATACTTGAGTGCCAGCAAGAGTAGAAAGGCCAGAAGTACAGCGTCGCATCCTTTGTGCCGCAGAGACGAGAGCTTGGAAATGAGGTCGTAGTGGCATGGTACCGACTGATGCTTCGGATATGCGCTTCCTGCAGCGTTTCCAAGACGAGGCTTGCTTTGAGCAAACCGGCGGTCTTGTGAATGAGAAAGATGCGCCCGAAAAGCTGCGACCCAGGGGATGACATGAGGTGAACCACTCTTGGAAGTGAATTGTGCGCATGAGCATGCCGTTGTGCCGTCGTGTGCTCCCACCGCCGATTGCTGACTACCACACTAATCCTTCCTCTGCTATGTGCTCCTCTTCTGTGCGAGTCTCTGCCGACGAGAATGAGAGATGCGATACACTTGATCACCGACAGTGCCTTTGCCTCGCCGTCGCCACCGAGAGAAACAAGATCCTCAGCCTGGCCCCCGTCGCGTCGGCAAGCCGGCGTCACACACGCACCGACCGGATCCCTTCTCCCGACCAAGTTCGGCAGGATGTCGGGAAACTATTTCTTTCTATATAAGATCCAGTGCATCTAAGCATTTCAATCACAGTCAGTTGGGAAAGTGGTCCGGTTTCCCAGCCCATGGCCTTGACATCAAAAACACGGTTCAGTTCTGCCCAGGCCTCTCAATAAAAATTGAAGCTGCGAACGCCCCACGGGGAAAATCGTAAAAACCAAAAAATGTCGTAATTGGCCAGCGAGGAAACCTGGATTGCGATTGTACTACAGACTGGAAAAAATGTAAACCAGTATGAAGTTGGAAAACACAGACTTGTTTCGATAGCCAGACTGCGGTCTGGGAATCTTTTTTGGATTTTCCCCCCTCACTCTGTCTTTCTCTTTTCTTTCTGCCTTGTCAGGGGCATGAGCCTGCAAGACATTTGGGTGCGTGTTGTTGCGCATGAACAGGAGGGAAGTCGATCGAATCCCTTCCGCCCCTCCTCCTTTTCCGGACGCAGTCATGTACAACGCATGTTTGCCGTCATACACTTGCTGCACACTTTCCATTACTTCGCATTGGCACTTCCTCTCACATATCGAAAGCATCTTGCAGCGCAGGAACCGTTTGGCTGGTTTGTTCAATACACGTCTCTTACAATTGACTCAAGATCGGCCGGGGGAGTTGCGAGAAGGCGACAATGCGCGGACAGAGAATCATGCTGCAAACTCCCGGAGCGAAAGAAGAAAGATACTGCGAATACCTGAGCCCATTCAAGTTGGAAGATTACATTCAGGGGTTGGAATTGTTTGCTTGGGCGTATACCTCCACTCAGCGCTTGCCAGGGGCTGGAATCGAACTCGCGTGTTGCCGGAGAGGAGCGTCTGGGTCTGTGCAGCTTGCACGCCCTTCCCAGATTCTTGACGTTCTGGCAGTAGGTCATCGCAAAACGTAGCTTGATGTACGTCCACACTGAGAGCTAGAAACTGGTGGTTAAGATCGCAAACTGAAATGGCTGCATCGCATCCTCCCTCACAGCGCCACAGAGCTCGAGCAGCGCATTTTCAGACCAGTAGCAGGCGGAAGAGGCTGATAGTTGACAACCGCGACAGGGAGGTTTTGCAAGCTCGCAGCTTCCTACGTGCACTCGTGATCCCTATCATGGCGCGACACTCGTCTTGGAGAATGACAAATCCATTGCGATGGCTACTGGAATGAATTAATCTATCTTCTCCGAGAGTATCACTCAGCATAGCTGCCACATAACGCTCAGTTTCCAACCGGCCTTACTCCTAGAAGAAGCGATTCGACACCTGTTCCGCATCCTTCTCACGACGAAAGGCGCCATACCATCTCCACTCGATGCCGGCAATGCTGCACTGGACAGAAACCCCTTTTGCAACAGCCGGAAACCACCACGAGCTATAGCACATCGAACGCGGCTTGGGCAACGAAGTCCGCTCTGTGACACCCAACACATGGCCCTCTTCCCAAGTGGATAAGTTAGGACCAGTAGAATTCAAAGGAATGGCCATTGCAGCCGGATCAAAAGGAGATATGCCTTCCGCTTGGTTGAGCAGGGCACAGGAAAGCTACCTGCCGAGCCCATGTTGATCGTGTGCGGATCACCAGGAGCACGATTATCAAGAGGAAAGCCATGAATGTGGCATGATGGTGCCCAAACTCTGCAATGGCACCTTGGGCAAAGGATCGTGGGCAAATACTGAGACTAGTATACAGCAGTTTACTCTTTGACGTCGCCATCCCTCAGGCTACGGCGAGAGCAGCATCAATACAGCGACCGCATGGAAAAGTATGGGACAGGCGGAGAGGTGAAACGGGACATTGAGAATCCAGACGAAAAGGCTGGAACAAGATATCCGCAGCAGTTGGGTTGCAAAGACTGTGATCTGCATGCAATTCCTTGATCGCCAAGGCGTAGAAGAGCACAACGGGTGTAGAGGGCGGAGCTACAGCGACTTGACATTGCGTGCGACCAGGAATACCATGCGCATGGCACAGGGAACTCTTTTGAGACAGCCTGTAACTGGATTCCAGGCATGCGCTGGGATGCGACACAATCTGATGGCCATGGCATACCATTGGATGATCATGGACGGACAGGAAATGTAATGTTGCCACTACAGCTTACTTGACCTATCAAGTCTGCCTGTCTCGCATGTAAGAGATTGTTCTAGTGAGTGACTGACGACTGGCATGAATGCTGCTATGTACCTTCTGTAGAAGAGTGTCACACCAAGGCAGAGAGCGGATCCAACCTACCAACTGGTTGCTACTACATAGTATGTACCTTCCTACAGGCCGGCCAGCAAGTCTTGCGTGCACGGACCAATGTCGACCCCCCTCCCGCCCCTGCCCACCGGCGAAAGCGGGTGCAGCCGTCGGGCTCAACTCTTGGCAGCCACTGATTTTGCTCCAAGTTCAAGCGAATTTGTTCTCGAGACTGCGACAGCGACAACGACAACGACCGAACCGGAACACCGTCGCCCATCGATCAGCTAACATGGTAAGCATCCACTAACTCTGGACGACATGTCCACCTCTACAATGTAGTTGCGCGCCTCTGCTCGGTTGCGCCTCGCGCCCAACTGGAGTACGCCGCAGCAATGATCCATATTCGCCAGATCATGTCTCTCCGGAGCATGCATTCTGTGCTGAAAAGGCTTGAGCTGCCTCTGATCTGTCTGGTCCTCCAGACGGTCATGCAGACTCTTTAGAGAACGAACAGTTGGACTGACTGTTCTTCTCAATGACAGCCTCCCAAAACTGGCAAGAAGGTCGCCCCGGCGCCCTACCCGGGCACCAAGGCCGGCGTCACTGGCAAGAAGGCGAAGGTGAGTACTGACACGAGCTTGATCTCTTCATCCCATCCCCATCGCTCCGTCATGATATTAACGACTCTCACCAGAACCCTCTGCTCGAGCGCCGCCCGAAGAACTTTGGTATCGGCCAGGACATCCAGCCCAAGCGCAACCTTTCGCGCATGGTGCGATGGCCTGAGTACGTCCGCCTGCAGCGCCAGCGCAAGATCCTCAACATGCGTCTGAAGGTCCCGCCGGCGATTGCCCAGTTCTCCCAGACCCTCGACCGCAACACTGCCGCCCAGACTTTCAAGTTCCTGAACAAGTACCGCCCGGAGACCAAGGTCGAGAAGAAGGAGCGTCTGCACAAGGAGGCCACCGCCGTCAGCGAGGGCAAGAAGAAGGAGGATGCCTCCAAGAAGCCGTACACCGTCAAGTACGGTCTCAACCACGTCGTGGCTCTCATCGAGGCTAAGAAGACCTCGCTGGTGCTCATCCCCAACGACGTCGACCCGATCGAGATGGTCATCTTCCTTCCGGCTCTGTGCAGGAAGATGGGTGTGCCATACGCCATCGTGAAGGGCAAGGCCCGTCTCGGGACGGTCGTTCACAAGAAGGTATGCTGGTCGTGAACCGATGGACCTGGTATCAGACACTGACATGCTTGTTTTAGACCGCCGCTGCCCTCGCCATCACTGAGGTCCGCAGCGAGGACAAGGCCGAGCTCAGCAAGCTCGTCCAGACCATCAAGGAGGGCTACATGGAGAAGACCGAGGAGTCCAAGAGGCACTGGGGTGGTGGCATCATGGGTGCCAAGTCCCAGGCCAAGACCCGCAAGCAGAAGGAGCGTGCGGAGAAGGAGATCAAGATCTAAGCGTAACTTCCTTTGCTGTACGGCATGCTGTACTTGCATAGCGTTTCAGGTCAAAAGAATCCCCTCCGCCGCGGTGGTAGCGACGGCGTTCGGATGGCTGGAAAACTGGGTTGTAGCGATTGATAACCTTCTGAAGTCTTACCCGAATAAAACGCTACTGCATCTGCGACGAAATAATGTGATACCCATTGCTCTTTTGATTTTTGTCCTTTTGTTTTGATCTCACATCGTCTTTCCTGTAAAATGTCTTCTGCTTTTGGTGACCCTGAACGTAGAGTTTTAAAGCATGTCCTCACCGTGGATTTGAAGACCTGTTTTGTCAATGGGAAACATTGTCTGCGCTGCACAGCACTTGTGACAGACCCATGCTTGCAGCCGCGACTGGTCTGTGGACCGCTTGGTGAAGAGTGACCGCCCTCCTTCTTTTCCCCGCTCCCCCATCTTTTTTTTTTTTTTTTTTTTTCCACTTCCGGATTTTTTGGAGTTTGTTGATTCTAGGGTGTGTTAGTATTGAGCTAAGGGCTGGTCAGTCAAAGAAAAGAGAGGAAATTTCCCTACTCAAGACATACAAACTAGGATGAGAAAAGGGCACAGGAGAAGAACAGCGAACGACAGAAGGGAAAAATAGAGTGAAAAGGGAAATATGAGATTTGAGGAAAGAATTAGGAAAGAAAAGTATCTATCTGGCTTGTGCCTCATCCCCTATCTGTCTGTCTGTAGTCTATCGGGCTCAGGACACCCTCCCTCTGATAAGCCTGGATTTGCTGTCGGATGGATCAAGATTTCTCGTTTTCCATTGGTAATAACCAAGTGCACGTCAAGAAATGGAAGAGAGGAAGGAGAGGAAGGCAAGAGCCAGTTCTCTCCTCGTCTCCCTCCGCTTCTACTGCGGGTTGTCTTTGCTTACCCTGCCCTGTCTTGCCCAGCTCTATATAACAAAATCGTCAAAAAAGTCATCAGTGTTCCTGACATGCAATCCCGATCCAAGAACTAGGGGCTTTCCAGCACCCAAAACCCATCGTTTTCCGAACTTTTCTGCTTTTCTGTATCCCAATTCCCATATTTCCCATCGACCCTTATCGGATCTTTCCTCTATACCCAACTTGGCTCCATGAAATCCACGCAACCCTCCCTACTTTCCAAGCCTTCTGAATCCAAAGCATCTTCTCACATTGGTCCCCTAAGACCTGCCTTGGTCCACCTCCAAACCCTTTCTTCTTCCGCTAAGAAGTCTCAACGCTCCACTCCCCGACTCGTTCCAGCTCGGGTCGACCATCCGCGAAGTCCCATCCGACGATAACTTTGTTCTGGCTGCAGCAGATGAGCCGGCGGGCGTCGAATTGGAGTTTAAAGACGCGGTTCGTGTCCGAGTGGTGACGGGCTTGTGGTTGTTGCCCGTGATGATGGTGGTGGTGATGCTGCTGCTGCTGCTGCTGTTGTTGGTAAGCTTGTTGAGCTGCAGCGAAGGCTGGGGTGTTGCCCGCGGCTGGCGCGGCAGCAGCGGCGGCGGCGGCGGCGGCGGGCCCCTGTTGCTGTTGGGTTGGCGCAGCTGGTTGAGCTGCTGCTCCACCTGGGCCTTGTGCAGCCTGCTCCTGCTGCTGCTGCTGCTGTTGCTGACCGTTCGCAGCCGCCATCAATCTGCCCATATTGGCCGTTCGCCTCCTACCGTCTGGCATACCCCGATTCAAGATCTCATCTTGCTTCAGCTGCAACCGCGGCATCCATCTGCCGCTCTTGAAATCCCGCTTCCACACAATCACTCTCTCATCGTAGGATCCGCTGACAATCTTGGCCCATCGCGAACCACCGCCTCCAGGAGGAATCTTGGTCCCTACACTCAATATATCCTCAGGGCGGGAGGATCCTGCATTCCTCTGCCCTACGCCACGGAGGTAACTCGAAGGATGCTGCCCATGAGTACGATGGTCACCAGCCCTACTGGGTCCAGCGTTCCCGAGGTTCAAGAGACTACTCCTTCTCCTAGAAGATGAGGCGGGCATCATACCCGCCTCGAGAGCCTTGAAGAAACCCCGATCCGCCTCCCGCGCCTCACTTTCCAGCTCCTCGTCCGTCACAGTATCCAGATCTCCGAATCTCGCCTGTACCGTGCGGACCAGGTTCTCATGGCCCTGTAGACAACCGACCTCGGCCTGCTGCTCGCCATCGAAGATACGGACCGTATTATCACTCGATCCGCTGACTATCCTCCGCCCGTCAAACTGCACGCACGCGATCCCCTTGTTATGGCCTGTGTAGGTTTTCTGAATGCGGTTGCGCAGGATAGACCAGGCTTTGATCTGGCGATCTCCGGAGGCGGAGATGATGGTATCGCCGTGAATCATGACGGCGTTGACTGCTGCCTGGTGACCTTCGAACCGGGCCATCATGCTCCACTCTCGAACCATGTTCCCGGCAGAGTTGAAGTTGTGGGTGGGGTCGAGCCAGTCAAAGGCGTGAGTGGGAATCAATGGGTCAGAGGTGCTCAGGGCCCGTCGGTTCCAGACTTTGATAGTCTTGTCTTTGGAGCAGGTGACAAGGTAGCGGTCATCGAAGCGGAGGTTGAGGACGGATTCTGAGTGTGGGTGGGGAGTCTCGGCCGTGTGTCGCATGATGTGTTGAATCTTGCCTGTGCTGAACTGCCATATGATGACGAGGGCGTCACTACCGCCGCTTATAATGATGTCCTCTTCGGGTCGCTCGTCGAATTGTAGACATAACACCGAAGCGCCGTGGCCTTCGAGGGGCTTGCCGATAAGGCGCTGAGTACGAAGGTCCCATTTGCGAATGGTTCGATCGCGGGAGCCGGATACTAGGTGTTTGGATGTGTGTTGGAGAGTATACACACATTCTTGATGACCCTCTTCGGGATGATCCTGGTGAGGCAGAGAGAACATGCGGTAAGGCTTGGTGTCATGGTCATCCTTCTCCCAGTTCCTCTCGAGTTGGTACCGATGCTTAAAGAGCCAGGGCCAAGATATCTTAGGGCCGGATGGAGAGGTCAGGGAGCCCGGACGCCACATCGGAGGAGCGACAATAAGAGGAGGCTGCTCTGACGACCCGGGGAAGGCGTGCGCGGTCGATGCAGAGTTTTGTTGTTGTCTGTGATGGTCCGAAGGCGTTGAGTGCAACGAGGTCGCGGAGTCGGAAATGGACGATGGAGACGAATCTTGGCGTGACGAGGAGAAATTGATGAGACCATCAGCCGCCGTCATGGCCATGTGAGTGGAGTTGGATGTCTGTACCCCCTCCATGCCATCACTGTCACTCGGCTCGTCAGGGCTGCCGTCAGCATTCCGTGCAGCTGCACTGCTTGCTGCTGCTGCTGCTGCTGCTGCTGCTGCTGCTGCTGTTGCTCTCCTTCGCTGAAAGCTTCTTCCGTTTTCCTCTTCCTGCTACTCTTCCTCCCTTGCTCTTTCAGACCTCCGACGTGAGCCCTGCCCTTGCCTTTGCCCACAGTCTCCATACTCTCCGCCCCCTCTAAACCGCTCGCGGCAGCCTCCTGCTCAAAGCTCCGCAGCTTCTCCGGATCAACGACCCAGCCCTCACGGGCGAAGCAGCTGCGCCAGAGCTTCTCATCGGCCGCCTTTTCCCGCCAACACTTGGACACCAATCCTGCGGCTAACAACTCTTTCGGGCTGAGGTAAGCAAGCACGGCGAACATCAGCTCGTTTGGTAGGTAGATAGCTGGATCGAAATGGGTGAGCTCTTCGCATAGACGACCCACTGCTTCCTTGTCCCGGTTGGGCAGGCTGCGGACGATGGTGTCGACAAAGACTTTGCGCTGCTCGGTCGGCAGGTCGAGACAGACGGCTAGCAGATGCGATGCATTGACGTCGAGTTCGTGACCGGCGGCCAGATGGAGCAGAGGATGGGTGTTTCCCGCTGCACTCTGGCGGTGCTGAGGGCGAGACACACCTTGGGTGGTGGTGTCGGGCAGCGGGAGGTTGTCCGAAGACGACATATTGGAACGTGACTCGCCTTCACTGAAGCCTTCGTCGGGCAGGTTTGTGTTGCTACCGCGGGCGGAATGCAGGCGACCGCGCATAGAGGTGGTGGAGGTGAAGGTCTGGTGTGGGGAAGGGTGGGGGTGGAGCTCGGTGGTCGCGTGTGCCGCGGAGGGGGAGGCGGTGCTGTGTGTGCCGGTTTGGTCTGGTAGCGGTGGCTGCGGTGAAGCTGAGGCCGATGAGGGCGTGTCCATCTCCTTCGACCCGTCGTTGTCCGGTCAGGGGAGGGGTGTGCTGGACGGAGCTCAGGTCGATGTTACACGGCAGCCTCTTCGCTTGCTTGTTTGAGCAGGAAGACAGGTCGCTGTGTGTCGGATGTCTGGCGCACGTTCAAACGAGAAGGATTGTCGGCGCATGCGCGGTGCGATGGAAACGGCAACACAACAATCTACATGCAATTCAATGGATTCGTCGCGATACACATGTCCAATGCAGACAGCGATATCAAAGAATAGCCATGGACGCTTCCAAGTTGTCTGTCTCCAAACGCTGACCACACATGTCATGTCATCCTACCTATCCACAACTGCTCTGCACCGTGACGTCCACCTGCTGCCGAGCCGATACGGATCTGTCCGTTGGCTGACATCAGAGCCTGTCGATTGGCGGCGAAGCGATGAGAAGCCCATGAAATCAGTTGAAATATTGATTGAAGATTGGCAGACGCGGTTGATTGCAAGTCCCTTCACCGGTACCCAGCGCCGGTATTATTGAGAGGGCGTTGCCCGCTCCCTTCCAGAGTCTTCGTGGAGCCAGCTGGTCACGACGACACATCGCAACCCGACGTCCCCGCGCACGTCCTCGACATGACTACCGGTACCATCATCGAGTCAAGCCAAAGTCACGCATGACTCCCGTCCTCATACATGTATCAGATCAAAGTCAAAGGCCAGCGTGACCACTAACCAGCCTACTGTGCACGCCCAAGAGTTAGTCGTGATGAGCCGTTGCTGCAGTCGCCGTTGTTCTTCACAGAATTGTGATACGGGCTTGTCCCCCTCGTCCCCCCCGAGCCCCCACCTTAAGCCCACCACGAGACTTCCAGGTTGGTTTGTTCTGAATTACAGTTGTTCTCGACCACTCCCTAACCCAGCCTAGCGCCTCTCGCCTCATCCGTCCCGATGCGCCGGCTTGCTCTAAAGAGACTAAAGCCCGACCAAGGGCACCAAGGGTTTCACAGGCTGAGCTCGGCGGGAACAAAGCGGCGAAAAGCTTGGTTTTGTCGCCCTCGCTCGTTGTTATCGCGCCGGCAAAATCAAATCCATTACATAGATATTAGACCACGCTCCGGGCAGGGGGTTTATGCAGTACATACATACATACGAACAGTTCGATTCATCCACCTCGAGACTGCGGCACTACATCTGCAGCTAGACAGGGAGAAAGGGATCGGTGTACCAGTCCCGCGCTGCGCACGCTGCTTTCTGCTTCTACTGCTGCTGCAACCGCCGGGAGCCGAGCGGGAGGGAGCGCAGTCGGCACATCAGGTCGACCAATCGGAAGGCAGCTTTGCTCTGTTTGGCCGCCCGAGAGGCCGAGGGAAGACTTGAGAGGACGAACAGAGGGACAAAGAGGAAAAGAGAAGACGGACGCTGCGTGGTGAGTGGTCGTGGACAAGCGAGCAACGGCATCGTGACCCATCCGACACTTTTACGACGGGCGTTCGATATTGTTTTCCTCTATTCCAACAACCATCAAAGCAAGCACTCTCCTCTTTTCGTTTTGTGCCTTTGTGCGTATGTGTGTGTGTGTGTGTGTGCGCGTGTGGAGTGACTACCTGGCTGTTGCGACGCGCCGATCCGCCCGGCTACTACGACAGGCCAGGACTAGCATCGGTGCGCGGCTCTTGGGGGAGGAAGGGGAGCGCTTTCCCGAACAGCGACGGCAGACGGCGCACGACTCTCCACAAAGTTTCAGGTGAAACCGGGAGAAACGAGGGACTGGCGGGCGCTGTGACCGGCGTGAGGACCTTGCCAGACCCAATCAGTCCCGCCGCTTCGCGACGCACGTCGTAGAGGGAGAGAGTGTGTCTGATTATTACATTACGCCTGTCCCTTTCGCTCGCTATACCGTCGCTTTTGTCGTGCAAGTGCGTGGCAGATCTCGACATTTGCAAAGGAGGCGTGGTCGCGACCGCCTGCAAGAAGGAAAAAAACTACCCTGGTCTTAATTTGGCTGGGTCCGCCAGTCTGGATTGGAACGAGCGTGGAATTTGCAGACCGACAGTCATCTTCATCAACAACGCGGTCCCAACGACTCCAGCAAGAGTAGAGACACGAGGAAAGGAAGGCAGGAAGGAAGCAAGGAGGGAAGGAAGGAAGTGAGTGTGGAGTAGGACCATCATCCGAGTGAGGTTCGGCATTCAGACGTGAGAGTGAGCGAGAGGCGAACAATACGACACGGCACGAAACGACACGACCCGCAACGAAACAGAACAGAACGAAACGAGGACCAACGACGCCTTCCACACCTCACTTTGCATGATTGCGACCGCGACGGATTGACGGTCTGAAGCGCACGGCTGCCCATGCTCCCCGCATCACTATAGCTTACACCGATACTTCACATCATCGCAGTCGACCGACTCAGGAAGCGCGCAGTGAAAGAGACCGAAAGAGCGGAGAGGATGCAATGATGGAAATAGCTTCCCACGCACATCCACACCACCCCCATCATCCGCATCATCACCAACAACCGCCGCCCCCGCACCTCGCGCGCTCCTTCACCACCCCCGTCAACATGTCCAATCCCTCGCTGAACCAGCAGAGCCAGCTGGTCCACAGTCAGGCGCATACCAGCAGCAACCACAGCATCCAATCCCAGCTCTCGAGTCGCAATTCAGATACCACCCAAGGCACCAGCAGCTCCACCCTCTTCCACCTCCGCCGCCACCTCCAAGCGCCCCGCCCAATGCCGCCACACCAGGTCCGGTGTCTGATGGCAAATGGGGGCCTTGTCAAGGCGACTGACAACATCATGAATTCAGTCGCCTCTGCAAGCAGCTCCTTCTTTCAGATTTGCGTCTCACTCCGCAGCCGTCTCCTCCTTGTGCCCGCCTTCTCGCCTTCATTACTGGACGAAGAACGGGTAGCCGATGAAGACACCGATCCTGTGACCGTACTTTGGCGGACATTCCGGCGCGGCTATCCTCTAATGGATTTGTACAATGCGCTGGGACCAGAGAAGCCCTTGGAGGTTGGCGAAGGCGTCAAGGGGAGAAGCGCGGCAAAGCAGCAACCTTCAAATTTCTCCAAGCCTGTGTCCGAGAGCTAGGCATGGAGCAAGAGGAATGCTTCATCGTTACGGATCTCTTTGGCGACGATACCACCGGCTTTGTCAAGGTCGCCCGTGTCGTCAATCGGGTTCTAGACATACTAGCCTCGAGAGGCTTAATAGATGGTTCAGCTCAGGAAGCGGAGATGGATCATATACGCCCGGCGAGGATGGCGATAGCACATCAGCATCTCTAGGAGGGGTAAGTGGAGGTGCAGGTGCTGTGAACAAGAAGAGCCAAAGACAGCACATTATCACCGAATTAGTCGCCACCGAACGCACCTACGTCCAACATCTCGAACTCCTACAGCGCTTCAAATCTCTGGTTGAATCTCGTGGCGTCATCCCTGGCGACTCTGTACACTCCATCTTCCTCAACCTTAACTCACTCCTCGACTTTCAACGCCGCTTCCTCATCCGCGTCGAACAGACCAATGCCCTCCCTGAAGACGAGCAGAATTGGGGTCGTCTTTTTGTTCTCTACTGCGATGCGTTTCGCGTCTACGAACCATATATTGCGAACCAGCGGCGGTGCGAGCGCACTGTCGCGCAGGAATACCCTAAGCTCGCTTCCGCTGGCGGTGATCGCGAGATGATCCAGATCGTCGAAACCCCTGCTACCCTTTCTTCTTTCCTCATGAAGCCCTTTCAACGGCTGTCAAAGTACCCTCTGCTGCTCTCGGACCTCTACAAGAAAGGCGATTTGGATGAAGATCGAAAGCGGGATTTGTTGCAGGGCAAGGAAGCGGCGCAGTCGGTTTTGGAGCGAACAAACGCGGCGGTTGATCGAGAGGAGAAGGCCGAGGCAGTGGCAGAGTTGAAGGTCCGCGTGGAAGATTGGAAGGGCCACCGGGTCGAGGGCTTTGGAGCTCTGTTGATGTATGGCACTTTCACTGTGTTGAAGAGCGGCGATATGGGGACTGGTGGGAAGGAAGGGAAGGAGGGTGGAGAAAGACAGGTATGCTGCTGATTTCATTTGTATCCTTGTGAAAGGCGTGACGGCTGCCATTTGAGGTAGACGAGAGAAGGCGCGACAAGATGGGATGTCGAAGACAAGTCTGTGTTGTGATGTTGGGAATGCTAACCTCCGTGCTCTTGCAGTATCACGTCTATCTCTTCGAGACTATCCTCCTCTGTTGCAAAGACATCGATCTTTCGAAACCCAAGAACAAGCTCTCTAATAAGCAACTCGTCGACAAGCGTGGCAAGCCTAAGCTGCAGCTGAAGGGTCGCATCTTCATGCAGAATGTAACAGATCTGGTCTCGATGGCCAAACCAGGTATGGATGGGATCTATTTTTCCATTCGTTCTTCCGAAAGGGTACGTTGCATCTACAGTAGTGCCAAATACTGACATTCTTCTTTTCTTCCCCCGACAATTAGGCTCATACACGTGTCAGATCTTCTGGAAGGGCGACCCCAGCATCGAGAACTTCATCATTCGCTTCACGACCGAAGAAATGATGAAGAAATGGGCCCAACAGATTGAAACCCAGCGACGACGATACCGCGAAACGAGACATGGACATGGACACGGTGCCGGATCGATTGGCGGAAACGCGGGAAGTAGGAGTTCCGATGGCTCTACACATGGTGGTGGAACGAGCCAGACAGAGTTCACCTTCCTGCAGAACCAGAGTTTTGAAAATCCATACAAGGAAGATGATGTGGATGACGATGAAGCGGAAACACTTGTCGGGAGTGGACAGCCGAGCTGGGCCGGAAGCACTCAATATGTTCCCCACGACAGCTTCTCCAAGAGCCGGAATGGATCGAGCTCGAGTCTACGATCGCGGAGTACGACGGGTACCTCAGACGGACCTCCGCCGCCATTGTCGTCAGCCGCGAGTGCACGCGCTCCGCCTCCTAGATTCCCTCCAGGTACCATGCCAGGGCAGCCTGCGCAGCTGACGTTGAGAACGCAGCAATTACAGCAGCAATCCTTGTCTCCTGGAGACAGGGGAATGGAGAGCTACTTCAGTCCCGTGGGCGAGACGCCAATTAGTTCACGCACTAGCTCGAGCAGCCAGAATCGGATGGAATCAATATCCGTTCCCACGTCAGACGCCGCCCGCCGCCGGAGGTGGCGGGTACTATGAAGAAGGGCATGGTGCCACTCGTTTCACGGCGCCTGCTATGGGAGGCCGCCAGCAGCGTGAAGGCTCTGGAAGCGGTCCCAGTAATGGCTACGCACCAAGAGGAAACCAGGGGACGCGAGGCATGCATAGTGCCAATCAGATGCCGATGCAGCATCGCAATCGCAGCGCAAGCAGTCCCGATATCCACGCGCAGAGGAATGTGCGGAATCCAAGTGGAAGTGGAGGTCCTCCACCACCTGTCCCTGCCGTCCCTGCTCTGCCGGGCGTGTATCAGGACCAGGCTACGGGTGTGCCGAGGAGTCAGAGTGGAAGCCCTGCTATGGGTGTGAATGGAAACGCGCCAGGTCGGGGTATGACGAGCTCTCCAGCAGCGGGTATGCAAAGAGGTCAGAGCTATCGAGTACAGGATCCCAGCCCTACAACAGGGTATCCTCCCAGTGCTGGTGCTGCTTACGACCGCGGATATCCTCCCAGTTCGCGAAGCGTCACACCCGTCGCCACAGGCAGAAGCGGTGGCGGCGGCGCCTTCTCTCCACCACCTCACTCCGCGAACTCCTTTTCCAGCACTACAGCAATGTCACCCGACCTCCCCACCCCGACCCAACTCAAAGTCAAAGTTCACTGTCCTTCCGCCAGCCAAACCCTTACTCTCGTCGTGCCCTTAAACATCACCTGCCAATCCCTCAAGGACCGCATTGACGCCAAGCTCCAACGCAGTACAACTTTATCCCTCAATTCCGATCGCAACCCCAAGGATTCCAACCAGCAGATTGTCAAGCTCAAGTACCTGGACGAGGACGACTATGTAAGCATTCAGTCTGACGAGGATGTGCAGACGGCTTTTGAGACATGGCGAGAGCAGAACGGCGGTGGGTTGGCCGGGGATGCAGCGGGCATGGGAGAGATCGAACTCTTCTGTCAGAAGTAATCTGATGTCATATGAGTCGGTGGATCGGCTGAGGATGCAAGAGCCTTATTGCGGTTTAGCATATGCTTCCTCTCTTATGAGATGTTTGGGAAAGAGTCCGCAGTCTACTCCGACCGACTGAGTGATAAATCAATATTGCTCACAGGAGCTGAACTCTTCAGGGAAGAAAGAAGGAAAAGGAACAGGACAAGAAGACTCTCAGGAGCCTCATTTACACCATCAGACATCAAGGCTCTCATCCTGTTGGTCTGTAAGTCCAGCAAAGGGAATCTATCACGATGGGCAACAGATATCGGACATGGCTTACGAGCGCCGGAGGGGCCGCTGATTCGTGGGGTTCGTTGGTGACTTCGTCCAATCACAACTATGGTCCATTTCATTCCTTGCTCCGCTCGGCCGATGGGGGCGATGGAGAAAGAAAGGACATAGATTTCAGAAGCAGGAGATGGAGATGGAACGTACAAGTAGCTCCTGCGTCGCGAATGGCAGTCTACGCTAGGAGCTAGGTGGAGCCACAAAAGGAAGGAAGAAAATCAAAGAGCATCTCCTTCAAGAAGAAGAGTCGAAAGCTGGAGAGAGGGAAAGAGAAGATTGAACGAATGAAAGAGGGGTGAGACGGAGAATTTTTTTTTTTTTTGTTACTTTGCTTTCTTCTATCTATGTGACGACCGTGATGAAAATCGGAATCTTTTGTTTTGCGCATATGGCGAAAAAGAGGCGTCTTTTGTTCATTCTTCCGATAGCCTTCTTTTGCTGTTTTCGCTTGTCTTTTCTTGGGGATTAAGTTGGGTGTTAGCATGAAGTAAGGGATCGCGGACACCTATTTCCGTGGGAGCTAGATCTGGGAAAGGGAAAATTGGGTGGGATAGAGTGGGAAAGGGGAGGGGAGGTAGGGGGGGCTGGTTAGGTAGTGGGAAAATGAAACACCTTCATGACCTTCTTTCTAGCCTCCGCTAGCTCTTGTCAGACCGCCACTGGCCCTCGTATGTCCTTGCTATCCTCTTCCATTGGTCTTTCGACTGACACAAGCTTTCTCCCTACTAATTACCCTTGCATTTGGGCATCAATTATGCTTATAGCCTGACACTTTCCTGACAATCCATTTGCTTTTGAGTTTGCAAAGACGGTACAAATGCTCCCAGGAATTGCCTCAATTCTTATAATATAGACTCGGCGGGCTCTATCAGGCTTCTTCTTTAGTATCCAGAACTTTCTCTACAAAGTACCAAGATCATCGGACAGAGTACAAGGAATGTCCCATTCCGTACACAAGGCTCAACATGACATAGTGTGGCAACGAGCGTGGAACATTAACGATGAGCCCCTCAACGTGACATAGTGTGTGGCCCCGTGTTTACCAGTCTCACAACAGATTGGATATGACCATATATCCATCGAAAATGTTTCGCTACCCGTAGCCACTCCAAGAAAAGACGTGGCGTTGGTACCTACGGACCTCGGACTAAGGTTATAAGGAGAGGCCCATTGCAGGGCCGCAAGGGCACGAAAAAAATGGCCTTTGGCTTCTATGGGGAAGATTGCGCTTTTCTCAAGCTATCGGGATAATTAGCTGCTCAAGGAGAGTACAGGATAATGATGCTGAGCATATGCCAGCGGTAATGGACTTCAGGGAGCCTTCGAATAGTGGACCATGCAACTTATGCCCGCATCTATAACAGCGAACACAGCTTCTCGTATTCTGTGAAGGAACCAATGTGCGTTCACTCCGCTTGAAAGTCACTTGTGATGGCGCCGTCTGGTGAAACTATCATCTTGAGTACGCGGCGAGTCAAGCACGTCTACCTATATCCACAGCGCTCGATTAGTACTTTGTTTGAAGACCGGAGCATCGTCATTCAAAAAGCTTTCCCTGCTGTACGTGACGTCCAACAGATCTTCTGGTTGCAGATGCACCTCACCATGAGATTCCACTAGCGTGGATTGTCAGCCAGGGGTTCACAGGCAAGGCAGATGAAACGGACAGATCAGAGACAATATCGCTTTCGCTAGTGACGAGATAATCAGACGTTGAGATAGGACAAGAGCGGGGTTTTACGCAGGCTTGACGCAGATAAAGGAGTATGTATACATCGGATCTGAACTAGACAAGCTACAACTGAACTAGACTTCTGAGTCGACGATGACGACCCAAGAACGTGTCACACTTCCCCCTCGCCGTTGGTTCAAAAATCTCTTTTGCTAGGTGTCCATGGGAACAAAACGTTTTCCGCATTAAGCTGGATGCATGGTGATTGTCGCAGATGATGGACCCGCTCAGTCAAGGTCTTGGTCTAGGGCTTTACTTTGCAACAGCTGCCAAACACCAGCTCGTATGACCACGTGATTTTCGGGGGGCAACTGCTACCTTTGGCACGTCCTGTCATGAGGTGGCTAACGTGTGGCAACCCGCATCAATTTAGGTCACAACTTCGTGCGGGCTTTGCGCAATTCGCAAGACATGGTCGTAGTCCCCAGATCAGCTCGATTGACTCCAATAAGCTCTGCGTATCCCCTCTGAGAGCGTTTTGGCGAAGTCAAGCCGGCTCGCACTCCCGCTCAAACCGGAAGGGAGGGCACTGACAGGCTGCCTTGGTTTAAGACGTCTCCGCGTTCGACCCGTAGTCCACAGTACCGTGGCGAGGCCTGGGAGCAGCTTTCCTGTGTCGTCCGGTCTACAGGCGCCCCGCTGTTTGTCTAATGTCGTAAATGTCGCATAACGGCTTCTTCACTCCTCCTTGCTGCCATCGCCGCCCTTCATGTACTCGACTGGAACATCCATTCCAACTCTCCTCGCCGTCAATCGCACGCGCTCCTCTTCATTCATGTTCATGCCCGGGTTGTACCGCTCGAGCAGAGTAATGTACTCTCGCTGCGAACGGAGATAATGCAGATACTGCTGAGCCTCCTCAAATCTTCTCTCGACTGGCTTTTGGGACTGCTGCTCTAAGGATGTGGTCGCCGTCGATCCCGTAAAGTCATGGCGGATGTGTTGCTGGATGGGTGATGGGTTGGCAAGGATAGATGGCGAGCGATGTGGGAGCTCTCGGAGGAATTGGCGATAGAGCGAGCGAGCTTGGACTGCTGAGGTTGCCATAATGCTAACGACTATATTTCGTCTTGTACAGTTATAGAAAGGGTGACGTGTGTAAAGACGGTAGACTCATGTCCATTACAGCCTCGCCGTTGCTGTCGACCATGGCGGAGGATTCGGAGATGAGCTTGGGCCAAGCATCCAATTGAGAGAAGCACGAGAGTCATAGGCACCTTCTTTTACCAATAAGAAATCACAAGCGCACGTGTTTTCGACCTATTGGATAAACTTTCAACTCTATTCAGCATAATTGTGAAATCGTCCTCATTCTAATTAACGTTATCATACAAACCGCCCTGAATTTGGCATGAGACTTGTCAGAATTCCATTGCGAAGCTCATGAATATTTGAGTCACAGTATCAATCCTATTGTTCCATGTCCCGGAGGATACTGACGCGCTGGAAGCTTGACCAGAATCAATCCCATGAGGAGCACTAGAGGTGCCTACTGATAATCCGAAAAACGAAGAGTCTTCCGATACCTCCAGTACTCGTTCGAAAGGCAGTTGTATAGTACAAGCCAAAGCCCAAGCGGTCGGCAGTTTGACAATGTCACCGTGTCTTTGAGATGCTGCTGACAGTGGCCCTTTCCTCCCACCCTGGGACCTTTCGGTATGGACCATTGGCCTAAACGGATAGATATCAGATCCGAAACTTTGCACAGCACCGCAAGACCTTTCATCTGTTCCTTTTCTCCATCCCTTCAACAATCTTGACGTATAGCTTTAAGAGAACGGAGGGAATCCCAATCAAAGGTTGAAAGCCAACGTAGTGCACTGTCGACAATGTGAGGGCTAGAGCGAGCCGCATGCGTTTAACAGTGGTCACGTCCTCGGCTCCAAGGGGTGCGAAAATCACGGCGACTGCGAACGTGGATAACTTTTTGAGTTGAACAAGCTCCAGTCTACGAGCGGTGGCGAGCAGTATCGTCATCTCTCCTGCCCATTGAAGGTTTGGGGTGTCGTCGGTTGCATTAAGAGACCTGGCGCAAAAGGCCATGCTTTGTTTGGCGAACTCTGTAGACTGCTGACGGACATACTGGTATTCAAGCATGGCTCTGTGACGCTGGCGAGCAGAATTCTGGGGCTTGTCGTCGTCACGTCTGCGAGCAGAATCTTGAGCGTCACCATCGTGATGTTGATCACGTCGAAAGCGAGGCTGAGATGAGTTTCCAAGCTGTTGCTCTGGTTTTTGGGACTCGCGTAAAGCAGATACGTCCAAGTCAAATTGCTTGCTGTGGCGATTTGTGTCTTTTGCATCCGGTTTTCGTGTGGCATAGCGAGACTTCAGTGTGGGTGCTATGCAGCAGAAGCGAAAGGGTGTCGCGCAGACAGCATGTGAGTATAATGTCTGCGAGCCGCTACGCAAAGGGCGGCTTGCTATACCACGCAAACCTGCCAACATCATTTCCAAGCGTCGCATCAGAAGGAGACATTGTTCTGGGTAGAACTGGCGGGCGCCCGCAGTAAAACATCAGGTTGAAGGCTAGCAAGGGTCAGATACGAGGCGAGGTTACACAGCATGCAGAGGCGGGACGAATGGCAGGAAATCTTGCAATGTAAGGTATCGTCCCGAGTTGGTACTTTACCGAGTCTCGCAAGCCTGTACCTCCGGAGGTAGCTCATATCAAGTCTCGTCCCATCCGGATCAAAGTTTCGCCGAACACAAGTCACCAAGCTCGTCATGTGAAGCTGGAAGAAGCATACAAATGCCGTTGTAATGAACGTCTTGCAACTCCCTCCCTCGCTCCGGCGGGCCATCCTCCACACACCTGGGTCATTCTGGGCTGCAAGCAATAATGTGAGACCTGGACGGCGAGCTCTCTCACAGCTCTCCGCCAGCAATACAGCCCCCGAGTCTCCACCACAGACACCCGATCAACCCGGCCTCCTCACCCTCTCGCCCTCCACTTTGAACAACTACGAGATCTCTATCCCGCCCGCCGTCTCCCAGCTCAAATACGCCCACCGCTACTGCGCCTCCGCATCCCCTCTCTTCCTCTACAGCGCCGCAACATTCCGCTCGCTCCCGCCCAGTCCACACCCGGAGGTCGCCTTCCTCGGCCGCTCCAACGTAGGCAAATCTTCCCTACTCAACGCTCTCTTCGGCCGACCCAACGCGCGGAATGCACACGTCTCCAAGCGCCCCGGCCGGACCAGGACCATGAACGGCTGGGGCGTCACTGGCGGTCTCCCACTCGGAGCCGCACCCAAGGAAGGCCAGCGCGAAGCAGCATGGAAACGTTTTCCCCGCGGCGGGTGCGTAGTAGTCGATATGCCTGGGTACGGAGGAGGATCACACGAGGAATGGGGCAAGGAGATCCTCAAATATCTCCAGCAGCGGAAACAGCTACGGCGGACGTTCGTCCTGGTGGATGCGGAGCATGGGCTTAAGCGTTCGGATATCAGCTTGCTCATGCATCTGAGAAGTCATGGAATCAGTCATCAGATTGTCTTGAGCAAAGTGGACAAGTTGATCTATCCCGGTGCGAAACCACCGGGTCCGGGGAGGCTTAGTGCGGACTTGATGCGATTGAAAGATCTATGTGCGGGAATCAGGCGGAGGCTGAATGAGGAGGCGGGAGATGGGAGGGAGCGTTTGCTTGACATTCTTTGCGCGAGCTCAGAGAAGGGTCTGGATGAGAGAAGCAAGTCCCGCAGGATAGGAGTGGATGAGGTTCGATGGGCAGTTTTGAGCGCGTGTGGACTGGAGTGCGATGATCATGGCCAGAGGAAGACGGCTACGCCACCGCAAGACATCACTGTGCTGGACGAAGATGACTTCTGATCCTTTAACCACCGCAAGACATCACTGTGCTGGACAAGATGACATGTGATTCTTCAACCAGACGAGATGCGTATGCATGCTGCGATCAGTCAAACTTAAGAACTGGAAGAGAGTATGCCAGGTCGGGATGAATACCTCATGCTATCTAAATCAGAGGACTATCTGCCTTCCTGGTGCTTTTCTGGTGTTTTGCTAACTCTATGAAATCCTTCTCGATACAAAAGAGAAGGTCAACGAATGTGGCTGTGAAGATGAAGGCTAGTATGCCGTGCCAAAATAGCTTGGGAGGGCCGGATTGGCACAAGGCTACTGCACTTCATGACGCCTAATGGCGCCAGAAAGATATACTCGGCCGTTGTGATTGGAATGTCGGATGCCATGCGTGCTGGCTTCAGTGGCAGCTCCAAGGTGATAGCCGAACCTGGAGACCTGCCGCGTCTGGAGTGGATTTTTTTCTGTGTTGATGATGTTGATGTAAATATGCTTCACTTTGTAATGACGGTGGTTCTGTTACACCTTGACCCAGTAGTGTAGGGCGGAATTCTCAGTCTGATAGTAGCGTGCAGCGTTAAGTTTGCTTGTAGCATGTCTTGCGGTCCGCGGATATCCTGTCCTTCAGCTTGATCCTGAGCTGTGGAAGTCAAGTAAGAAGGTAGCATTTCGATTCCCTTTGCCAATGTGTCGGGCCTAGATGTACCAAGTACTCTCGGCCAGTCGTGGGTGGACACCACCAGTCCACTCCTCACTCGCATCGAAGACGCTGCTGTCGGTGCCATGGTTTTCGTTAAGCGTGCTATGCAGATAAGAGCGGCCACGCTCGCAGAGTAGGTCTGCGTAGTATGCTGGTGGGCAGATAGAGACTGCTTTAGTCGCACGGTTAAAAAGATAACACATGTTATGAGTGAACTTCTGCAACTCGTCCGCCTCGAACTTTATGTCGTCCTTTAAAATGACATAGTGAGCCGGGCGAGCAGTACCCTGGAGACCCTGGTGAGCTTGCAGCCAGAATTCACCGAGGATGCGATTGCCGATGTGCCTATCGACAATGGTGCCGGGGAGTGGGTTCCAAGAACCTTTTTCGCGCTGAGGGTTGTAATCGGCGTGGTCGCGCGAGGTCGGATAGAAGCGGGTGTGGTGTCTCTTGCCAACGACAATTACAGCCATCTTTGGCCACTTGCCCTCGGCGCCATACTTTCGCTGGAATGCGGCATGGAAGGATGGCACCTCGCGTAGCAAGACCTGGTCGTACTGACCCTCAGAAACCCCGTCGCGGTAGAGAATGATCTTGGCGGGTAGTTCATTCTTGTGGTACTTCTGCCACAGCTCGAGGCGCTTAACCACCATGTCTTCGAGTCCATCAACCATCTCCTGCCTGCCAGTCTGTGTGCGAATGTTGCCCGGCCACTGCGTAAGATAGTCGTCGATGCTCGCAACAACACATGAGATTGATGGCGCACCCTCCTTGCTTCCAGGAGAGGGGTGAGTGACGTCGATACCCATGAGCATCGTCTTGTTGTCCAGGGGCTTCCCAAACGTGCCTTCGATATGATGATTGACACCACCGGACTTGATGTTGAATTTCAGGGCCAGATTGCCCATGAACATTCCCTGGCCGTTAACTTTCTGCAGCTTGCTCCCAATGGCGTTGATGGTGTGTATGCCGTATTTCACATCGCCAAAGTACTTAATGCGAGCATACAGCCAAGCATCGTACTCCGGAATGACCACGAACAAGAAGTTGACCCCATTGCTCTCGGCCCTGCCGAATATCTGTTCCAGCTGACGGTTGTTTGTAGCTCTGTTCTGAAGCGAGAGTGGATCAAGCGTGATGCTCTGGGTGGTTTGACGCTGCGGCATCTGCAGTCCGTACTTCTTCAGGAAGCCTTCAAGCTCCGAGAAAAGCGGCTCAGGTGCAAGGCCATCCCGTGGCTGTGGGTTGAGAGCCTTGCCCTTCGGACCGTTGTGATTGATGACAAGCACGGCCCATTTGCCCATGCGGCCGGGCCTTGCGAATTTCACGTCTGCACAGTTCCAGGATCCACCTCTGGGTGTCACAGACTTGGATCCATACTTGATCTGCGGGTTGTTGAGGATCCGGCCAGGTACAGTTATCATGTCGGTATTGACCTGGAAACCCCACGGCTTCACTGAGCTTCTCTGTACCATCTGACCATTTTGGTCATTTTCGTCGAGAAGTCTGAAGAGCCTCAAGCCATTCCCAGGAGATTGTTGTGTTCCGGCGATTGACATGGCGTTCTGGTTCGGAGTTCGCGCTGCGAACTTCAACATTTCGCTGGTTTGCTCGCCTTGCAGAAGGCGCTTGAATGGCTGACCTGCGATGACAGTGCAGAATTCGACTGGGAGATATTGCGGATCGGCTCTCGTCCCGACATTGAGTACGGGCTCCCCTGGCAATTTCAAAGTGATGCCGTGATGGGTTTTGAAATACTCAAAGACCGAGATCAGCACAGGCTGAGCGTCGGGGCTGTTTGATGCCTTGTACTGAAACTTGACAGCTTTTGCGTCGCCAAAGCGTGGTTTCTGTGAATAGCCAACAATGGTCTTGATCATCTTTTTGAAAGGCTGGGTTTGACCATCTTTGGTGTAGACCGCTTCAACCTTCAACATTCGAATGAAGTTTTCAGACATGTCGCGTTTTGAGCTACCATACTCGGCGAGCAGGTCTTTAAGCGGCAAGGGCTTGTAGAAAGCACCGCTCGTGACGTTGAGGTTGAGGAGTAGGCGTCCAACCGCTGGACGAACACTAGCGTAGTATCCGCGCAGTGCTTCCAAAGCATTACCCAGGTCGTAGCTCTCGACGCCGGGATGCCCTTTGTGGGGGTAAAAGCGATTGTTTCCAGCGTTGCGGATATAGTTGCCGGTGTTAGGAGGCTTACATGTAATGATGTTTGCCAGCTGCAGTACTTCTGCGGCGCCAGCGTATTCGGCTCCAGGAGACTTGCTTTGGAGCAAGTTGATCACATCGCGTACGTTGAACGAGCCCGTCGATGTGATCTTGAACTCAACACGGTTGCGGTTCTGAGCATCCTGCACGAATTGGGGTACTTCACCTTGGTAGGCATCCGGCTTGACGCCAGGTGCAGGCTCTGGCGGGATGACGACCTTCTGTTTCCACTCTGTGCCGCCCAGATCGAGCGGCTCTGTGGTCACGATGATCTTGGCCCAGTCCGAGGCCCAAACAATGCCGTGAAACTTGGGGTGCGTGGAGATCTTATCGAACAGCCGCCTGAGTTTCGCCTTGCTAGGTGCCGGAGTGACTTCGCAGTCGTACCTGTACCAGACCTTCTCATGCTGGGGCATGTTGAGCTCTGCTGCTGTCTTGATGGCGAAGTAGTTCGCATGAAGGGTGATTTGCTTGCCCTGGGTGCCATAGCCACGCCGACCAGGTACTAGAGCGCCTTCCGTCCCGAGTGGAAACGTTCGGTCGCGCGTAGTCTTGACGAGTTCGTCCTCAGCAGCAGTGATTGCAGCGTCCGGTGCCGGTACAGGCTGACCCTCCCTAAAAGTGTGTCAGCCGTTACGAATAAAAAGCACCTGGTGAAGAGTTACTCACAGGAAGATGCCACCATGGCCTCCGCCGGGCGGACCAGACCTCATGGTCATTTGCTGTGCACCTCCTCGCCCTCGACCGCCGCTTGCATCACCTCTACCACCGCGGAAGCCACCCCTGTCGCCTCCACGACCAGAGTATCCACCCCGATCACCACCACGGCCGCGCCCGCGCCCGAATCCGCCGCGATCGCTCATCGTGAAGCTCCGTGAAATGTCGCTCGCTTGCTCGCTCGCTCGCTCGCTCGCCTGCCTGCGCGTAAGATGCTAAGTGCTTACCTGAAACTTTCCCACTCTAACGCGTTATCCTGAACGGCTGAGTGAAGCGTTCAAATGTATCCTGATTCTGAATGAAGCGAAAGGTGTCGATGCGGCGCCACCCAAAGAACACAAGACTTTGCTGGTATGTACGTGATTGTTGTGTATGCTGGGAATGCTGGGAATGCTTGGAACGAAGAAAGTTGTGTTGATAATGGTCCTATCGTGTGATGTTGGATCAGCGTAAGAGATGGAAGGAAGAGTGAAGTGCAAGTGAAGTGAAGTGGTTTTATAACAAGATATCTCTGCGCCGCAGTGAGGTGGCAGATGCGGAAAAGCATTCCACATGCAAGGCTGAGACTCTGATCCGGCTCATTGGGCAAGACACTTTCCAGTGAAAGGATACTATTGGTACGTAGCTATCGGATGTTGCAGAAAGTGATGTGTCGTAGACGCTTACCCGCATACAATGAGACACGGCGAAGGTGGTTCAGTTCTGAAAGACTCCAGGCAGCAACTCGAATCAACACAAGCAAGCACGCTAGCGACCTCGGAGGGGCAGCAAGTCTGAAACATCAAGCAAACGGCACGCTGAAATCACTGGAAGGAACGCTGGCAAAGACGGCAAGTTGAGGAAGGAGGTATCGAAATGCGTCCCCAGTGAGGGAGGTGCGGTCAGATGATGCAGTTGTGCAGGACCGGCGCTAACCAGTTCCGGCGGCAAAACGCGTGACGCGTAACGCGTGACCGACTACATACTATGTACCGTCGAAGGTTCGCAAGCATTGCAATTAACCAAGCCATGCATTGTCTGCGCCACACGTCGCATCACACTCTAGTGTTTTGCCTGTCGAGATCGCAAAACAAGATAGGACGGTGGCATTGCTTCCAGACATGTTTTACCTGAATCAGGCCGAGCTATCGGCTGTTCAAAAGACCATTGTCATTACATTTGGTTCTTTGTAAGACTACCTACCTCCAGCAAGCTCCTGTCAAACCCTCCAACATTAGCAAACAAAAGTGAACCGCCTGTTCCATCCGGAAAGCAGAGGAGTGTCTCACCTTGGGTGCCAACATTACATGCAACCGGCGAAAGTCCCACGTGGGGTCGTTCACTTCCCCTCAGCCCTTTCAACAAGCCTTTCCTCGAGCCCGATCGGCTCAAACACGCCCTTCTCGCCTTTCTTCTGCGCCCAGACAATATCACCCTTGATGTACACAATCACGCCCCCTTTGCCCGTTGCACTTGCTGTAATGCGGAATAGTGGCAATCCAGTCGTAGGATCGGCCTCTCGTAGAGGCACCATAGTGAGATCCTCTTCGGCACACCAGCTTTCGACGATGTCCTTGAACTCGACGGCAGGTGGCGGCGGAGGCGCAGCAGGTTTTGACGCCTCGGCCTTCTTGGCCATTTCCTTTGCGATTGGCTTCGCCGGTCCGGCAGCTGGCGGCGGCAACTTGTCCAGCGAATCCCCAGCTTCCAGGAGGTCTAATGCATTGCTGATCATCGCCATACCAGCGTCCCATTGAGCCCGCACATCTTTGTGGCTGGAAAGGGCGTCTGGTAACTGCGTTTGCCACCAACTTAACCATTGACCAATCTCGTCGAACGACGCGTCTTCGGTCGTGAGCCAAAGATGCAGGGTCGATAGCCACTTAGGGAAGAACTCAGCAACCAGTAGACGAGCGACCACGTCAGCTTTGAAGAAGCCGGCCTCGTACCATTTGAGGACGTTTTCAAGAGGACCGAGGTCTTGATCTGACGGATCCACTTCGAACTCTTGGCTGAGATGTAGTGACAATCTCGGCAACAAGTGGCGCACCAGCAGGTGATCAAGCTCTCCTCTCAATAGATCTCGCCATTCAGAAAGACCTGGTAGTATGCCAGCACTGATGTCCCAGCCATCTAGAACTTGCCGCATCCTCCGCTTGACCTCTACCAGCAGCCCATCGGGTGCTTTCGGGTCGAGCTGGTAAGGAGGTAAGTAAGGTAGCCAGGGGAAAATCCAGGTATGCGGTTGCGCATGTCTGAGAGTCTGCGTCTTGTGGTGATGTTGACGCTTTCTCGGGTCCCATGTCTGAAGGCCAGCTACCAGCTTCGGTACAATGAGCTGGTCAATCAGGTGATGGTACACAAAATCCGGTAGCAATGGGCGCCACGATCCAACTACAGAGGTGAGGTTATGGTGGTTTAGAACGTCCCAATTCGTCGTTGTTGTTCGAAGTTTGGGAAGCCAGGTGGTGTAGATGAGAGACTCATAAGACGTGGTGGCTTTCTGGCGGCGGGAGCGTCCATACCTGTCGTCCAGGTCGAGATGGGCGGGCCCTGTTGTGAGCTCGTCGCTTGACTTGACTCCAAGTATGGTCCGTATCCGCTCAAGATCCTTGACAAGGACGCCTGGCTCTGAAATAGGGTCCCAGGTAGCCATTTCTTGCTTGAACACAGGAGAAAGGGCGCCAACCGCAGCTTCTGTGAGGGCAAAACGCTCGATATCATGCTTGTGCTCGTCCTGCAGCTTCTCAAGAATCTCCAGCTGTCGTTCCCAAGCAGATGATGCATCGCTCCCGCCTTGCCTCGAAGTACTTCCGAGTTGCCCTCCCAATTTCAATTCTTCTACCATGCCAGTGATCTCTACCAGCTTCTCGAGCTCTTCCTCTTCCTGATCCATCTCGACTTTTCGTTGCCCCTCATGCTCCTCGATGTAAATCTTCTGCTCTTGCAGGCCATGCCATGCTTCAATGAAAGCTTCCAGCTCTAGGCGTTCCCGTTTCGCGATCTTCTGTTCCTCGCTGTCTTGCGGCTGAGCTTCTGATGCCGGAACCATGAGTCCAGCGGCACTGGTGAGCGTCTTCGTTTGCGTCCCTGTAGCATCCACGATGGAACTAAGCATCGCAGGAGGCACATCCAGCCCAGGTGCCGCAGCCTGCACATCGGCAACAGTCCTGTATTTGGGCTTCTTCCTCCTCTCACTAGGTCCCACTGGGGTGCCCTCTCCGCTCCTACTTCCACTGACACCACCCTTTGCCCCTGCACCCTTCTTTCTCCGCTCCCTTCTGGCCTTTCTTTCCTCCTCGCTGCTATCATCCTCGATCTCCTCTCCCCTTTTCCCCCTTGCCTTCTCTGTTCCTCCTTATACTGTTCTGTACGCTCCTTCACCGCACCAACACCTGCGCCCTGAGGCCGAAGTTTCACTTCAATTGGATTGACGATACCTTCTCCTTCCCTACCGAGACCCTGGCCTTCTTTATAGCCCATCTTGGCCATCATCTTTTGCGCGAAAGACATCTTGCCGGCGCCACCACCCAGATTGGGCGCTTTGCGCGCCCCAACAGAGTCGCCGTCCCATTTGCGCTTGTGTTCGGCCATGGTAAGAGTAGGTTCCCGACCTGTTGGTTGCGGAGAAGGATTACAAGGGTTGCATGCGACAAAGTTTAGGTCAGATCTGGGCGCGAGTCATGAGCGTGGAGATGCACTTTACCGTGACTCAAGCGCACATCTCCACTTCACCCGGCACCCGGTGAACTCACCCTCAGTGAACTCGCAGAATATACTACATCGTGTAACCTTTCTCAAGCCTGACGCTCATCAAGTAAATCAGAATCCCAGTACTTGCTATCTTCATCAATACCGATCGATCGAGAAAGCTAGCCATTTACGGTGTCTGCTAGGTATTGCCTGACCTACTGAAAGAACCAGGAATGCTTTTGATGGAGGATAACATTGACTTGCCTATGAGCAGCTTTTGATCACGGCAAAGTAGTCTTCTTCTCCCTCACATGACTCATGGCTATAAAAGTGCTGCAAAACAATAAAGTAGACGAGTCCGTCATTGTATCCGCTCTTTCAAGAGCCTACGACCTTTGGGTTGGGCTGGATTGAGCAGATATTAGGTTCAGCAATCGGATGGATGAAGATGTGATCGATAGATTATTAGGATCTGCTCTGATGATACGGCATGTAGGGTTATTGAACTCAAATATACAGTAGCTCCGGGTTCGTACACATGGAAGTAAGCAAAGCTGTGCTGACTAACGGATGTGGAGACCGGTGATCCTGCCAAAGTTACCTGCAAGACTGATTACATCCGTTCATCTATTCTGCATCTTGGAGAAAAGGGTCAACCAACTTTACGGTGGCCCGATCAAGCGTCACAATCCTTGAGAGTCCGAGTTGACCTGCACACATTCTCCAACAGCACCAGCCCCGATATCGGAAGCAACGCCTGTTACTTATCGTAGCTCAGCTCCTGGTCCATTTTCAATACTGCTGAAGATAGATAAGAGCCACGGCAAGCCCCAACAAGATGCCTCTCACAGTCCTCGGCGACAGCGATGTCAGTCGCATTCTGCACTCTTTCAACCGCGAAGATATCTTGGAGCTTCAGCAATCACTTGCCGACGCATTGCATTGGTATTCAACGTCAAACGATGCGAACGATTGTTGCTCAGACTTCCAACCGGAGCGCACTCACTTGAAGCGCAAGGATGGGAGTACAACACTCTTTATGCCTGCGAGTGGAATGACCGGCCAAGGTGTCAAAGTAGTCAACATTCTACCTCCGGATTCAACAGGACTTCCAGCGGCTGTGGACAATCTGTCTCTCAAATCAAACGATAGCTCTGTTTCTAGCCAAAGAGAGTCAATGTCAACTATCAGCAGAAGCAGCACAGAGACATCCCGGACAGGCTCGTCTTCCGTTCCCGCCAGCGTTTCAGCCGACAGCATAGGTACGGGCCAAACCTCCATCTCGTCGAATGAGAGCTCCAACACTTCTAGCATCAAAGGATCTCTCACCATCATGGACAATTTGGGAAACACCACCGGGCTGATCAATGCCGAAGAAGTGACTGCCTTCCGTACAGCCTTAGCTTCCACGATGCTTCTCAAGAAGCGCCAATCGGTGCACGACCTCACCGTCTTCGGCGCAGGCAAGCAAGCCTACTGGCACATCCGACTTGCCATGCTCCTCCGACCGGACGAGATCCACCACCTGAACATCATCACGCGCAACTTCGAGAGCGCAAGGAAATGCATCATGCGACTCTACGACCCACAGCCCGACGACCCCAACTTCGTCAACCACATCGGGGAGAAATACAACAGCAAGACGAAAAAGAACATCCTCACGCCAGGCCATACAGAATACCAGCGCCTACTGAAAGACTTCGTGCGCGCCTCCAACGTCATCTTCTGCACCGTGCCTTCCAGCGTTCCCCTCTTCCCCGCCACCTACCTGACCAACCCGGAAGGCCGGAAGAAAGGCCGCTACATCGCCTGCATCGGCAGCTACAAGCCGCACATGGTGGAGCTGCACCCGGACGTGCTCCGCTACGCCGTCGCCCCTCACCACGAGCATCGACACCTGCACAAACGACAGAAGGAAGGCGGGGCGGTGATCGTCGACACGGTGTCCGGATGCCTGAAGGAAGCAGGCGAAATCATCCAGGCGAAACTCACGCCGGACCAGGTCGTCGAGCTCGGCGAACTCTTCATGCTGAAGCGCGAGGCGGAGAGGAAGCAGGCGGAGAAAGGCGAGAGGACGGAGAAAGGGTGTAATTTCCAGGAGGACAGCGGCTTGCACGAATGGTTGACGCGAGGGAATGTGATTTATAAGAGTGTCGGGATTGGGTTGATGGATATCACGGTTGGCAACGAGCTGATTACGAAAGCGAGACAACGAGGGATCGGGATAACGATTAATGATTTTTAGGGCAGAAGAAGGTTATGAAATAAGGTATGAAGTTAGTGATTTGATCACGTGCTGGACAATAAGCATAAAACATGCTTGATATATGCTTGACTGTGACATCCGCTAGTGTCCGTAATTCAAAGCCCAATCATCGCCATCACACGGACTTCGACTTCGACAAGGTCGACTTCTTAAAACGCAGTCGGACGCACATTTTCAACGGTGTCATGTGATGTAATACAGTGGAGCTGGTGTGAAATTGCACTTTACTCTTCATAATCTCGACTATCTGTGCATGCCCACCTAAACTACCCATGAACTACTCATACAGACCCTAACCGCATAGCTAAAGCTCTCTGTTCTGCACCTATTCCTCCCCACGCAAGCTCTCCGATAGATGTGCTCGTCAATAGTTATACATGCCATTTCGTTCGTCGGGTCTGCTCTGCTGGAAAACTCCATTTTGGGGGTATCGTATCATGTGTAAAGCACTGCTCGGTATGAAAAAGCGAGCAAAAGGGTATGGAAAAGGCTTGAAGCCATGGTCATGTAAGCCACGGCCATCTGAGCAGGCCAGCGCATTCACTGTCACCAACCTCCAACAACCAGTCAAGGTGTCGAATGCTAGTACAGATGCTGCTGGGGATCTGCTCATGTCATCACGGTCGCGATGCTAGGGCAAAGAATCTAGGCCTCTGCGTCCTTGGTCTCCTCAGCGGAAGGGTTCTTGTTCTCGCCGCCGTTCGGCTGCTGGCCGCCCTCCTGGCCTGGGCCCTGGTTGTTCTTGACGTACTCGTCGTAGACGGTCATGGCCTCCTCAACCTTCAAACGGAGGGCCTCGTCATCAGAAGTCCTAACATATGATTAGCTAAATCCATAGAAACCTTTCTCGGCGTTGAAACTTACAGGCCAATCAGCTCGTTGTTGTCCATCTCGAGCAGCATACCGGTGATCTTGCCAGCGAGCTCCGGCTGCTGGGTGTGGATCTTGGGGTACAGTGCCTCACCAAGCATCTGCTTCTGCTGAGCCGGAGGAGCGCTGTTCAGCTGCTGCAGATCGACACCGCCAGCCTGCGCGCCACGGTTGGGAGCACGGCCGCGCTGCTCCTCGGCACCACGACCCATCATTCCACCACCACGACCGCCCTGGCCACCAAAGCCACCGCGGCCAGGACCTCCCATCATCTGCGGGGGCATGCCGGGCATCATCGGCATGCCGGGCGAAGGGCCACCCCTACCGGCACCACGGCCACCCATAGCCGCAGCCTGAGCCTGCGCGGCCTGCATCAGCTGAGCGTAAGCAGCTGGGTTGCCGTAAGCTGGGTTGAAACCGCCCATCTGCGGGGGCATGCCGTAAGGCATCTGTGGCATCGGCGGCATGCCCTGAGGTCCACCACGACCAGACTGCGGCATACCCGGGAAGCCACCACGCTGGCCGCCGCTAGGCACGCCAAATGGGACTTGGCCGCGGCCACCACCTGGCACCATCATCGGCTGCCCGTTCGGACCCATGAACATCTGCGGCTGCATGAACTGAGGCGGCATACCACCGGCAGCGGTAGCCTGCTGCTGCATGCGCACTTGGTTACGGGCCTGGATACTAGCCTCGAGCTGGCTGCGACGGACCTCCTTGCGCTGGGCGAGCGCAACGTACAACGGCTTACCGTGCACCATCTTCTGGTTGAGCTCGGTGACGGCCTTGGTCGCCTCATCCGGGTTGGAGAAGCAGACGAAACCGAATCCCTTGCTCTTACCCAAAACCTTCTTCTCGCCGCCGATTATAACCGTGTCCATCTTCTTCTCAAGGTCCTCCATGTCGTCCTTCTTCTCCTCTTCCTTCGGCTTCTCTTCCTCCTTCTTCTCACCCTCCTCCTTGTTCTCGTCGTTCTCTTCCTTCTTCTTGCTGGCCTCAGCACCAAGCGGGCTGGTGTCGCGCATAACCTTGGCGGAGGTAATACCACCGTACGGCTCGAAGATCTTGCGGAGCTCCTCGTCGTCGATCTCGTCGGCCAAGTTCTTGACGTAGAGGTTCACGCCCTGGTACTTGGCGCTCTTCTCCTGGCGAGCGGCCTCGTACTGCTTGCGCAGCTCCTCCTCGCGCTCATGCTTCTTCTGCGCGCGGCCAACGTAAAGCTTCTGTCCGTGGAAGTCGTTGTCGTTCAGCTCATCGACGGCCTTGGCAGCATCCTCATGCTTGGCGAAGTTGACAAAGCCGAAGCCGCGGCTCTTGCCCTCGTTGTCGTGAGCAAGCGAAGCGGATGTTATCTCGCCGTACTTCTCAAACAGGCTACGGAACTCGTCGTCGGTGGCATCCTCCTGGATGTTCTTGACGTAGACATTCGTGAAGTTGGCCTTCATCTCCTCGAACTTGCTCATGCGGTCCTTCTTCGGGATGTGGTGGCCAACGAAGACCTTCTTCTCGTTCAAAAGCATGCCGTTGACACTCTTGATGGCGCTGTTGGCCGCCTCGGCGGTCTCGTAGTGCACGAAACCGTAGCCCTTGCTGTTGCCCATTTCGTCCTGCGCGACCTTGCAGCTCAGGATGTTGCCGAATGCGGCGAAGGTGTCGTGAAGGGCCTTGTTGTCAATGGCCGAGTCCAAGTTCTTGATAAAGACGTTACCCTGACCAGTCTTGCGCAGAGCCGGGTCGCGCTGGGACCACATGATACGGCACGGCTTGCCCTTGATCAGGGTGTAGTTCAGCTCCTCGAGAGCGCGCTCACCGTCGGTGGCGCTGTTGTAGTTGACGTAGGCGTAGCCGAGCGAACGGCGGGTGACGGCGTCACGGCAGACACGGATGGAAGCGACCTGGCCGATGGAGGAGAACAGCTCGAAGAGCATGGCCTCAGTGACGGACGGGTCCAGCTCGCCGACGTAGAGAGAGGCTGAGTGCGGGTGGGAGGAAGGGGCGGCGGAAGACGGGGTGGCCATGTCGTCGGCCTGAACGTTGGTGTTCAGCTGCGAGGTGCCGTTGACGCCCTCGGCTGGAGGAGAAGCGGCCTGGCCGGTGGCCGGGGAGGTGGAGTTCTGGATGTCAGACATGGTTGCTGACTGTGAGCTGCGAAGGTGTCAGAAATCGCTTGCGTTGCGGGCTCGTGCGAGGCAAGGGCGCCAGGGCTTTTGCGCGTATTGTTCACCGTTGTTGGCAGGGACGGAGAGGACAAAGAAAGAAGAAGATGGGGGGGAGCGTACGATTCTGGGTGGAAAATTGCTTGGGCGACTGGGTATTTGGACTGCGCGCGTCTCCAAGCGATCGGCCGGTGAGTCGTTGCTGCGAGCGGCGACCGATATCAGCACCTGGTGTTGTTGCCTATGCGTCTGCGCCTACAGCGCATGTGTGCGTGAACAGTGATCGCTGGTGCGGCTCACTGCTCGCAGGTCGCGACGGCGGCGGAATGAAAGGAGCGGACTTACAGTTGAGCCTTCAGAGGTGAAGGGACGGGTTTTTTGGGGGGATTTTCAACTTTTTTTGGACCTTGATTCCGAGAAGATGTTCTGTGCAAAAAGTGGAAGACCTGGTTGCAAGCAGAAGGTGAAGGGGCAGGCGGATGGGGGAAGAAGAAAGAGGAAGAGAAACAAGGGCAGCGTCAGAAAGCGAGCCCATCCGGTGTGCCTGCCAAAAAATCTCCTGCGATGAGAATTGATCCCGCACGGGCCCACCTTGGCTGTTTTGGGGTAAGCGTCGTCTTTAAGCGAAACCTTCTTCCGCGGCTTCAATACATACCTATGTACATATATTGCCTCCATCGGTCTAATCTCGAGGTCTGGTTTATTGTTTTGAGGCTGTCTCAACTACTCACTCCTCTCTTATGAGACGCTGTGATCCCCCACGGTTGATAATTTGGGGCTACATAGTACATGCCTAACAGTATCCGCGTCCACGTGAACACATGACGCTGATCTGCAGGCGCACCCAGAGGTACCTAGGTAGGTACATAGTAGTACTTCAGAGACAAGGTAGGTAGGCCATTCAATCGTACCTTCCCTCATCTCACATCCACCTATCCACATGCAGATATCAAGGAAGGCGCCGAAGAGATCCGAAGGAACATCAATCGCCAGCTGGACAAACCGGATTCCAATTCCGGCAGCATGCCTGAGAAAGGAGTGACAGGTGCCGTCACTACCGTGACTGGCACGGTGCGTAGTATACGACGGCGCAATACAGACTCCGGGATACAATACTGACAGCACCCACAGCTCGGCGCCGCAGTCGGTGGTGTATCCCGCACCGTAGGAGGCGTGGTTGGAGCAGCTGGCCGTGGCGTCGGGGGCACTATCAACAATACCACCGGCACCAAAGCAGCTGGCGATGGCTTGCAGGCCTTGACGGACGGTGTGGAAGGCGCTACGAATAGCGTTGCCAAGGGAATCGAGAACGGCAGCCAGGGCAAGAAGGCCTGGTGAAGTCGCGAAGCCACAAGTACAGCGAGATGAATGACGAGAACGTACTGACTGGGACGAATCATTCACGCCCATCAAAATATCTTGACCCACATAGCCTTTCTAGTAGTAGTGCACATTCCAAGAAGGGATATCCGCTAAAATGAAACGACGCTCTAACGCAACACCAAGAGAAAGAGTATCACCCTCATTCATCGAGACCGTCGTCCCACCCACCACTCATCTCAAGAGACTCCCTCACTCGCTCCTTACACGCCTGCAACGCATCACCCAGCGCCTCCTTCCACTGCACTTCCACCTGGCCCACCTTCTCCTTCAAGTCCTGATCCAAATTCTTCTCCGTCTCCCTCCTCGCCTCCATCGTCTCTGCAGCAGCCAAAGCCTCACTGCCTGGCCGCGCAGAAGATCGCTCGATCTCCGCCAGCCGCAGCGCGCACTTACTCGTAGCCGTCCGAACCTCATGCAGCAAGCACAGCAGGTTCGTCTGGCTCTCGATGAACTGATACGCGCTCTTGCCCGCATGGCTGAGCAGACTGTACAGATACTGCAGCGGGTAGTCATGATAGATCGGGTTCTCCTCGTACTCCTTGGCCGGGATCCGGATCCCGAGACGCGAGACCGTCTCGTCGCTCGGGACCCGCGAGATGATTTCCAGGAGGCCCGGCGCAATGTCCCAGAACGCGGAGAGCTGGTCCTCCACACCGCGACTGACGTTCTTCTCCATCACCTGCTGAAGGTCTTGGAAACGGGTGAGAGCTTCTTTGGCATATGCGCGCTGACGATCGATGCTGTCCTTCGCGAAGAATCCGGTAGCCTCGTCGATCCTATGCTGGAGACGCTGGATTCGGTAGGGCGTGAGGATGACTTCGGAGTATTTCTCGCTCCGTGCAGCATGGAGACCAAACATCTCCTTGTGTAGCTGCTCGCGTGACTCAAACAGCCATTTGAGAAGCGTCAATTTCTCTAAGCGTTCGGGCTGCTCGTCGCCTTCCTCCTGTGCTTGATTAGGATCTGAAGTGCGCACACCAAATGAGAGCTCGGTGCGAAGCTGGCCAACTGCAACGTCTGCCTCTTTGATCCGGTTTGTGAGCAAGTGGTTCAGGGGTTGTGCCACGCTTGTCTCGAACATGTCGAACAGCGCTCTTGCGGCTTCTTTGCCACGTTCGGCTTCCTCTTTGTCAAAATCCAGTTCTACCTGAGCGGCCTCTGCGAAGGATATGATGCCGTTGCTGATCTTGGCTTGAACGCTGGATCGCAATCTGTTGCGGCGTTCCTTACAGGCACGCTGTTGTTCCTGTCGCGCTGCGAACTCCTGGTCGAGGAAGCCGTCTTTGATCTTCTGAATGTCACTGTGATCCGCTAATTTCCTGTGATCATTGCGCAGGGCAGCCAAGAGCGGATGACTATTGTTGACGGCCGGATGATGACGAGGGTAGGGTGGTGGAAGGGTGACTAGTCTCGATACGTCAAGCTGATCGGCTACGGGCGTCGAAGCTTTACGCTCCAGGGCGTGGGCCGGAGTGGCCATGGGCGTGTCGAAGTCGACGTTGTCGGCCCATCCAGCCTTCTCTGGTGGATAGCCATCTGAACTCTGGCTGAAGCTCTGCGTTACGGCTGAAGGCGTGGCAGTGCGCAGAGTATGGGCAGGAGACGGTTCGGCTGACTCTTGCAACTCGGACGCCCGGATGCCCATGTATTTAGTCTCTCGGTGACTTTTTTCCAGCCTTTCAGGTCTACCAATAGAACCAGAACCTGAGCTCTGTTCCCACCAACGACTCGGCGCCCTGCCGCGTGAGCCATCTTCGTCCTGACTGTTGCTTTGTGCCACGCTCTGAATTGGCGACAGGGACGGCTTGAAAGTATCCGCCCATGGCTTGGCATCTCTGTGCTCGAAGTCAGAGTCGTCGCCAATGGAAGCAACATCAGTGGCAGGCGTGAAGTCACCAAACGAAGACGCCGAGCTCGGTACGAATGGATTCGCAGATCGCTGTCCATCAGAAGCCCAAGATGGAACGGTGGGGTCGAAAGACGACATTGAGGTGCTTGGTGTGATGGCTCGTTTGCTTGCTCTTGTGTAAGGCCGCCACATGTCTCTAGTCAGATCTACGACTTCGCCAGCCATAGCATTGTACGCCATTGCATAACGGTCCCGTCTCAGACGAGACTCATGTACAATGTAACTTGCGAACAGCTCCAGGCGTTCCTCATCTGAATTGGCCATTGCTTCCTTTTCGACGAAGGACCGATGTCGCTCGAGAGCCTGTAATGCAAAGCCGTCGAGCTTTGAGGATCCGGCAACCACTCCCGCCGACGCAGGCCTAGATGGACTCAGGGGAGCCGGGATGGAAGTATCTTCATTTGGCGTATGCAGCAGATGTGAAATTGGGCGATCGCTTGCTGCACTACTCGGCATACGCAGAGCTGCCTTTTTCCTAGGATCGCTGTCCTCCCTTCCAACAGCTGGCGTATATGGAGGAGTCAGGATGGCTTCTGACATCTTGGTGGACGAATTCCCATTCGACACCTCCCTTGTCTTTGACATTTTTGAAGCAGGCTGAGGATCGCCAGATGTAGCCCGTGTCTGTTCTCGCCTCTGACGAATTGACCCGTCCACTGGCGCAAGAACAAGATCATTTGGTCTGGAGTCATCGCTGGCTACAGGAGACAAGGTCTCGGTGCCGCCTTGTTCTTTTGCTCGTCTACTTAGCGAGCGACGTTCGCGAATGCCCTGAGCGCTGGGCTCCCGCCTTGCTGGCCTTCGAGGTGCGGGAATTTCACGGCCGGCTCCGGTATCTATACGGAGAGGTTGGCACGCTAGCTCTTCTCCTGTCTCATTTGCAGGGTACTGGACTGATTGCGAAGGATCTGAGTCGTGCTCTTCTGTCCATCCGGCTGGCGTTGGAGGTACAGGGCCAAGAGTCGAGCTTGCAGCTGCTCTCCTCTGGTGCTGCCCCTCGAAGCTTTGCTCCAACGCGAGATTCCCGCCTGTCCTTGAAGATGCAGGGGCAAATCGATTCAAGCTCTGGGATCTTACACCTGGCGGCGGTGGCCCAGGCGGAGGTGGCGGCAGAGGCATGCCCGGCTGCCAGCTATTGTCTGGTGTTGATCGTTCTGAAGACGAAGGCTGGATTGTGGCGGGGACAGCATGGCCATGGCCAGATAATTGCATATGGCCTGTTGACGCTGCTCTTCGTGCTGCGGGCGGCCTAGCTTCCCCAAACTGTGACACATGCGCGCCACTGCTCTGATGTGCTTGCGACTCCGTGTTCGCAGGCTGCTTTCCCCGCAGCCCTGAGAAGAATGCTCTGGTGCCGGCCAAACCGGACGCAGAGCGCTCCCGATGCCTGGAGGAAGGCCCTGGGGGAGGAGGAAAAGCCGGAGACATTGGGACCGCAGGGGAATGACGGGCTGAACCATCTCGTGGGTGAGGTGACGCACTGAATCTGGAGTCTTCGAGCATCGGAGATGTCATGGCTACACGCGTGGTTGGACCCAGCGTTTCCGGGCTGTACGGAGGTGGCGGAGAAGGCATTGCCTCTGCGCGGCAGTAAGGTCAGCTTATAAAAATCAGAGCCATAGACTCCTACGACGTGACTCACCCTCCATGCCAGTCACTTCAGTGGTAGATGTCGCCGCGCTTCCGCTTCTCCCGTAGACCATTTGTGAGCCAGAGACTTGCCGGCTTTGATTCCATTGTCGAGGATTGTATGGCTCCATTCCCAACCCAGAGCCTGGATGGAGGACGGCCGGGTTGTATGTCACAGGCGTAGCTGGAGTATAAGGGAAGGGAGTTGCATTACCAGCGGATATGGGAGTCTGAGATAATGGCGAGCTTCCTTGGGCCCTCAGAAAATTCGTTGTGATCGAGGGAGGTTGCGCTGGAGCAGCTCTTCGACGCTGTGCGAAGGACTCTCCGCTCGCGCCTCCGGCCGACACGGGTGTGGGAGGAGGTCCAGGCGCTCCACCTCCATGTTGGATGCTGCTGCCGTTCATTGCCCTAGTACCTCACGCGACTAATAAGCGCGACCTCCAGACGACTCAGCCAGAGTGTGCGCTGACAAACCACCAATGCAATCCTCCTCTCACCACTAGACATCCAGGCTCAGTGACAACACAAGACGCCGTTGACTACGCGCAGCGAGTCAGAACGCGTAGCGAACAGGAGAAAGAGCTACGCGTCTAATCTCAACAGCTCATGTTGTGAACCAACACAATGGTTACACCCGACCTGCTTTCCACCGCTGCCGAAGAAGCTCGAAGAGAAGCCCCAAAAAGAACAAGAGACGTTGGACATGAGTATATACGCCATCGCCATTGGCCAAGCTGCAGGGTGTCTCCCATGTGCACTTAGGCGAGTCTGGGTATTGTTCCAAGCACGTCTATTTTGAGTATATCTCAGGTGAGAGCGGCACTTACCTCGCCAAGACTAGTCTAGTTGTGTCTTCACATGAAGCTGAGACAAATGACAGGCACGTACTGCAGAGCCGTCGAAGTGAGGTTGGTGGCTTGCAGATAAGGAGGCCAACCATAGGTGAGGTTAAGCGCCGAACGTGAGATACGGTTTCGTCCCGCATCTGACACTAATGCAAGCAGCATGCCGGGCTGGCTTCTCAAGGAGCTTGGATCACGTGTGTTTGTGTGGGATAGATTCGAGATCAAACATCCAACTGCATCGTCAGATGAGACACACAATGCTGCAAGTGGCTATCGCATATGTGTTTATGCAGAAGCACGAGTCCTTGGCAAATCACCTGGGAGGTGCCTCTGACTCATGGCCCAAGACATGCGAATACTCGGGTGTGAGAAAGAGCGGAAGGCGTAAGGTATTCATCTGCTGTCGGGTCGGCAACATGACATGAGTACATGAGTTGCTGACAAGGTCATCGTATTCTGTGGTGCTTGATCAGCATCGTAAAGGTCGCCCACCGGAGATGATGTGGATTCTCCAGTCCAGCACTGGCCCCTTTGTTCGTACCAAAATCAGGCGGATTCGGCGGGTATATTTAAAAGCTTTCATCGTGCTTCAATGATCGTACAAGCGGTTGCAAGGGTGCTTGGATGAGCAATGGTATAATGCGCCTGCTTAGGGTTGTTCAGGGTTGTGCTCCTCGCCTTCGGCTGTGATCACCATGCTTTCCATCACCCTTTAGGATCGTGGGCACACTCAAGAGGCTGAATCCGGCTTGTGAATGTCTTTGCGGCAATTTTTTGACGCAATTGAATGACGAGTCGCTCAGACACCAACAAATCACCGGGCAATTTCAAAGGTGATTACTGCGAGCTTTGGGGTGAGCCTGACAGCTTCCTCTGTGCCGGACGTCGCATCTGACGTCCCGAATGCCCAAAGCGGAAGGTAAGCCGGCCTTCAGGAACGCGTCGAGTAAACACGAACTTTGCGCGTCTTTCACATCGAACACATCTATACCGCGTCACGGCTCATTCTAGGCTCGCCCACTGGCTGAAGCGACTGTCAGATCTTTTACGGAGACGACCAGTGCGAATTCGATCCATTGCGCGACACATACCGCGATCGCAAACAGCAAGTACCCATGGCTACATCCACATCTGCGCCAGGCGGCGCTCCCTTTCCATCCAGACCTTATACCTCCGGCCTTGGACGTAGCACACCTTTCAATGCACAGCAGCAAACTCCATTCGCGCCCCCTACTCAAACACAACAACAGCAACCATCGGGCGCATACTCAGGCTTTGGCGGGGGATTAGGCAGAGGCGCAGGCGGAGATGGCGCTGTTACGCAGCAGCAGCGAGAAGCGCAGAGGTTGGAGCGGGAGCGCATGGAGCGAGCGGAGAGAGAGCGACGAGAGGCAGAAGAGAGAGGAGCACTGGATGCATTAAGTGAAGAACAGAGGGAAGAGGTCAACGAAGCCGTAAGTCTCACAGCTTCTGCCCCAACAGAGCAGACACTGCGGCGACATCCACCAGACCCAAAGCTAACACTGTGTGCTCTAGTTCTCACTCTTCGACCTAGACCGTGACGCGCATATCGACTACCACGAGCTCCGCGTAGCCCTGAAAGCGTTAGGGTTCGATCTTCCCAAATCCGAAATCCTATCCATCCTCCAAACCCATGGCATACCCGCCTCTTCCCTGAATTCATCCTCGAAAGCTCCCGCATCCCTGGCCCAACAGCAAGCACCCGCATTTACAGGACCGTCACGCCTGCTCCTCTCCCACCAAGCCTTTCAGCTTGTCGCCGCTCAGCGCATACTCTCCCGCGACCCTCGAGAAGAGATCCTACGAGCCTTTGAGCTCTTTGATTCAGAAGGGAAGGGAAGGATAGATCTGCAAGATTTGAGGCGAGTGGCGAGAGAACTGGGTGAAGGTCTGCAAGAGGAAGAGCTACAGGCTATGATTGAGGAATTTGATGTCCGTGGCGAGGGCGGTGTAGACAGGGACACGTTCTTGGGTATCTGTTGGGGTGATTTAAAAGGGACGACGTGCTTGAATGAATGCGCTCAATCGAGTGATCAGGCATGGATGAATATTGAGAGTCTGGTTGCAACAAGACTGGATCTCCAAAACCTTTTCTGCATGATTGAGAGGAGATACTTAGGGTTGCAGATTAATTTGGTTTCGAGCGAGGTGTCGAGGCGCCCTTCTTATTATTCGCGCCACTTGGCGTTGTGTTTTGAACAATTGGACATGGCGAGCTTTGCACAGGATAGCATACTCTTTGAACTGGCAATTGAAGACTATGTTTACTTTCATACTATTTGCCTTGCCCTCATGGCAAAGGTTCATTTTCCACAGCGAGCAAGACACAGATAGGATGTATTATGTAGTGATGCGACCAAATCCCTAGGTACACCAGCATGAAATGAGCCATCATCACTGGAGCTGATCGTGCAGGATTGTGCAGAATGTAGATTAACACCTCGTCGCAACATTTCCTGTATCGATGCCAGCTTCGAGGGCAGGCCAAAAACTGTGTTGCGTTAGCAATTGGTCTCTGTAAAGAATATTTTTGTGCGCAACAAGGGAGTGTTGGAGACGCAATGATTTCAGTTCAAAAGGCCCTGTCAGGAGCCATCTCATCAATGCGGAACTGTGTCGCTATGTCGACCGTCGTGAGATAAATGTTTGAATCATCATTGAAGCGTCTGGGATGAGGCAGAAACATAAGGGGAAAATGCGGTAACATACCATATGCGTGAGCGATTGCTAACGGTCTTCGTCAGCTTCCCGGAGTTGCTGGGGTGTACAAACAAAACACCTCAACTAGGTTTGGAGAGCGGTGGCCAGGAAAACCCCGAAGGAGATTGCGGACACATTTCGGGAGGCCAGAACGTGCTGTCCTCTATTGCATCGATTAGCAATTGATCTCGCGGGGCCGAAATGTAGTGCTGAGTATGCGGTGTAGTCAGGAAAGGTTCCGAAAAGTAATCGTCACCACTGCCTGTCACAGCAGCTTGGACATATGCTTGTCATGGGTTTCTAAATCATCAGATGAAAGAGGATGGTAGGAGCAACTGTGACTTACCATTTCCAATGGGAGACTAATTTGCAAAGATGTCTCGACGAAAGATAGTGTTCACACCTGACGCCTTGTTAGTCGCTTCCTTGAACGCAACAGCTATTCTCAAGACTTGAAATTTTCAATGATCAGTTATGCATGAATGGTAAAAATAAAAAAGGTTGTCTGCATTGGCAAAACCAGATGAGACTCGTCATCTAGGGGTTCATCACAGCGTAATAAGATGTAGAGAATTATGAAAGATTGGCGACTTACCAGGATGACCAGAAATGGCGAAGTTCAAGGCAGTGAGCAAGCTGAAGGCATCTTCGTCATCGGACTGATCCATCAGAGGTAGCGTTCCCGGACTGTACAATCGAAGACATTAGTAACAGTCGAACAAATGTTACCATGTTTCCAAGGCAAAGGAGTGCGAGATCAGTGGACGAGGTTTTCTAGGCCTGTCGCAAAATGGCATATCGGCTCATGTAATGTTGTCGGAGCCCAGTGCCGATTCATCACAGCACCATCAATGAAGAAGACAGCCTTGCTTACCTGCGATTCCTAAGGCCTGATGGTGGATTTCGCATTGCGTCGCCGTCTGCTAAAGCTGAGACCCTCAGTGGCACACAGCAATGTCCGAGGCATGCTCGGTCCTTGTAGCAGCAATGCCCCCAGTCGCTTGCATCAGTGGTCCAGGATGTAAATCCTTGGTCTGTACGGTGTCGTCAAACACGTCCAAAGTCCATGGCATGAACAGTCATACGAAGGACCAGTGAGATGGAGTGCATGGCCGCCACTAGTTCACGTCAGCTGAAGTCCGAATCCAGACGCGCATGCCATTGTGTTATGGAGGGTTGTGATCAGCAATAGCCTTGGTTATCGCCAGCGACACGAGGTCTCGGCCGGTAATTCCATTTGTTGCGTATGTATTTGAAAATGCGTTCATCATAACAGTGTCGGTGTATGAGCAATGGCAACTTACAATTCAACCTTCTCGGGCGGCTGAGCAACTCCAAGTGTACATAGTCTCTCAGGTACACGCGAGGCATGCGATAGAGCGGGTCAAAAAGACCCTTCGTGGCTTCTATTGTGACATTAGCATAGGACTATCGGGTGCTTCAATCAACAAAATATGTGGTGGAAGTATTATCAGACTGACGTAGCAATTGCAGTTTCAGTCCTCTTTTGGAGGTCAAAGACTCTAGTTTGTTTGCGGTTGTGCGATTTCATCAGGAAATGAGAGTGCCGGAGTATTGTTACTTACCATCTCAACCCGCCGGCTGGAACATTTCGGCTTCGCCAATATGCGAAGCAATGTCAAGAGCCATTCTTATGGCACAATGGACGGTACCTGGTGAGGTGAGGATGTTGATGATGTTCACAGAGGGAGGGCGAAAGGCAAGTTGAAGTCTGCACAGCGGGAGATTTTTCCAAGCTTGGACCCGACGTCCACGGGTCTCGGAGGTCGGCCTTGGCGAAATGCCTCAGGTGTACAAAAATACCGACGGGACGGACCTGGGACCTGGGAATACGGAGACTGGACTTGTAGGCGTCTTCTTCATGTCTACATACGAGAACCAAGTAATAAAGCCAAGTTCCTACCTAAGTAAGTAGATGGAGCGCCTTCATCCATATTCCTAAGAGAACAAGGGAGTAGAATCCTCGAGAACTGGAGCAAAATCACATGTACCTAGGTCTACTTGGCAATACCATCGTCACGTTATAACGTCGATTGCGGTCCATTGATACCTCGTATTTGGCGCGAATCTGTTGTCTTTACACGCCTGCTTGTTGTCACTTCTGTATACAGAGGTCTATCGTAAAACGGTGGACGCTTTCAAAAACTTTCAATCTGCGATGTTGTCGCTGACCGACGCTCATACGGCAAATCTTACCTGTCTGCCCGTGAATGTATGGCTCTATTCATGGAGCGCTGACTACACTGACCAGCAAATCGATTGGTACTTCTATTGTCTTGGTAAGACATTGGGTCGTTGTAGTGTTGAATCTTTGAGGAACTACACGGTTCAGTAGCAGAGTGGAACCCAGGTGATTGCAGGCGAAGCTTTCGTCACGCTAGAACAGGGGCTTCTGGGTTTTAGCTGAAGCGATGTTCGCGGTCGTTTCGTGACGAAAGACATAAAAAACTTCCCAGCACGGCTTGTCTTCGCCAGCGAATGTACCAAATCAGACATACTGCAGCCAAAGGGTTGGGTGTGTTTGCGACTCGCAACATCCCACGCGGAAGTCGTATACTTTCAGAAAAACCAGTGATTCTGGTAAAGTCCGAGACGGACGTCTATAATGCCTTCCGATCTCTTCATGAGCAAGACCGAAATGAATTGATGCAGCTTTCCGTTAGCTCTCATAGGCGGTCAAACCTCATCGGGTGGGCTGAAGGATTGTGGCATGCCTCACGACAAGCTCTTTCAGGCGGACTAGTCGTGGCGCCTGGCGACAGCCAGATTAAGACTAGATTGCCGGACGTATACAGTATCATGGAATACCCGGCTGTATTAAACGTATTCCGCAACAACAATTTTGATATTGGGAATGGCACGCAGGCCATATTCAAGGACATTTGTCGGCTAAATCATGCGTGTATACCGAATGCGCAGGGGAATTTCAATGCCAACCTCGACCGTTTCACCATACATGCTCTACGGCCCATTAGTAAAGACGAGGAGATTACGCTGTCATATCTAGCCGAACATGGTGCTTCACGCGATGCTCGACAATATCGGCTGCAAAGCAATTACGGTTTCCCGTGCGACTGTCCGGCTTGCGATACAACAACCAAGCGCGGGAAGCTGGACGAAGAGGCTCGCCAGAAAATGCAGTCCAGGCTCCACTCATATGCTCAATCGGTCAGTGAGCAAGATGGTCCCGATCAGGCCGCTGAGCTCGAGATCATGAACCAGATGATCGAAACGCGAGAGGAGCAAGGGCTCGCTGGTAGAGAACTAGCGACGATGTGCTTTTCTGCTGCCGAGCTAGCCGCGAAGATTGGAAGGCGAGACGTCGCCTTGAAACTCGCGAATAAAGGTTTGACTTTAGACAAGGACGCTGTGGGTATGGACAATCCCGTTTTTGAAGAGTCCCAAGCAAGGGTAAGAGCGATGGCCATTGTTTAATAAGATTGCTGGGCCTGAACATGACTACAATGCGTACAGTGTGATCGATCGTGGTCACACCTTGATGGATATCTAGAAGCTATATAGAACTGTAGAGCCTACCTACATTGGCACAAAGGTTGCTGGTGATGCATTGCGGCTTAAATTAGCTCAGGCCAGAATACCTTACCTACATTATTAGCCACGTTTTGAGGCGCAACCTTATCTCCGAAGACCGTCTTGAATCTCGCAACGTCTTCAAATCCTACCAACCTCTCCAACCGTCTCCGCTGTCTGCCCTCCAGCTGCGTCCACGAAGGCACGATCCATCACGAGACTACGCGCATGATTACTGCATGATGGCGGCCGATAAATTGAAAGGGTCCGCTCGCGAGATCTCGAGAAGAACAGCGGCGTGTAATTCGTCTGATTTGCCGCAGCCCTTGCACCATCATGACGCAACATGCCTGCTCTCGAAGTGCATGACGATAGTTGCGTCTCCGGCAGATGCAGGTTGCATCTCATGACCGCTGTAGGCTGAGTGTGATCTTATAAGTAGGTGGGTATGTACAAGGGCTGCAATTTCTCCAATACCAAGTGATCCGTTCATAAACACTTATCCACCTGCACAACGATCAGCATTCAATCCTGATACTACCTCTTCAACATGGCGATGTCACAGGCGGCCTGGAAGGCCGAACAGGCTATCGGTCATGGTGATAATGCAGTCACTGAGCAGGACGTCACGAACCCAGCCTTGAACAAAGAGAGGTGGGCCGATCCAAGCGACAAGATGAAGGCCTTGGCATGGATGGGCAAGAACACTGTTGAAGTTGGTATGACAAGGCTGCACAGTGCCCATGCGAAAGGATTCTACTAAGCGTGCGCAGTTGAATGTCCCAAACCAAAAGTCATCGAAGATCGCGATGTCATCCTAAAGATCACTGGCTCCACTGTTTGTGGGAGCGACCTACATCTACTTCACGGATCTGTCGTCGAGCTGCAAAAGGGCGATATTCTTGGCCATGAGTTCTGTGGTGTCGTTGATGAAATGGGCGCCGGCGTGAAGAACCTGAAGAAGGGCGACAGAGTCGTAGCAAGCTTTCAGATTGCCTGTGGAGAGTGCATCTACTGTCAAAAGAAGCTGAGTTCTCAGTGCGCTCGAACAAACGCATCTTCGATCGAAAACGCCATGTACGGCGGAAGAACAGCTGGCATGTTTGGCTACTCGCATTTCACTGGAGGATTTGCAGGTGGCCAGGCAGAATACACCCGAGTGCCATTTGGCGACATCAACCTGCTCAAGCTTCCTGATGATGTACCAGACGAGAAAGGCCTGTATCTATCTGACGTCCTGAGCACCAGCTGGAATTGCGTTGTCGACACTGGCGTCAAGAAGGCGATGTGGTCGCAATCTGGGGCGCTGGTCCAATCGGCCAGATGTGCGCAGATTTCAGCTTCATAAACGGGGCCAGTCGCGTGATTATGGTTGATCAGAATTGGCGACTGGACTATGTCAAGCAGAAGTATCCAAAGGTCGAGACAGTCGACTTCTCGCAACTTGGTGGTAGCAAGGGTGTGGTCAGCAAGCTGAAGGAAATGGTCGATGGTCACGGTCCGGACGTCGCACTTGAGTGCGTTGCCGGAGAGTATCCAAAGGGTTGGCTACATACCGTTGAGCTTGCGACAGGCATGGAGACAGACACCTCCGAAATCCTGAACGAAATGATCGAGTCTGTCAAAAATTACGGCCGCGTCGGCATCACGGGTGTCTATGTCGGATACACCAATCACTTCAACATTGGCTCCGTCATGGAGCGAGGCATCCGCTTTATTGGAAATGGCCAGGCGCCCGTGCACCTGTACTGGGAAGACCTTCTGAAGAAGATCCAAAAAGGGGAAATCGACCCTCTGAAAATGATCACGCACCGCGTAAGCGTCGAGGATCTGGCCAAGGTCTACGACAAGTTTGATAAGAAGGAAGACGGTATGCAGAAGGTCTTCGTGCAGACAAGGTTTTCGAGCGAACCCTGCACCGGCTCGCCGCCCTTGACAAAGTATTAGATAGCTGCGAATCATGTCACCGGGCTGTATTCTGTAGACTAGCACATCAAGGACCAACGTGAACGCTCTACTCCTCAGTGCAACGGGTGCAATGATCGGCTTTCATGGTCTGTTAGAGTACACGTTTCCCTGCCTTCAATCGCTGAAGGTACATTAAGCGGTTTCGGGTAAAAGCAAGCTTGCGGATGGTTGCGGATACATGCTACTCAAGCAAGGTCAGAGCTATAATGATTCACCCGTGTTTGAACCCCTTCTCGCATCCGGCTGTATTGTAGAAAGTATGCTCGGCAAATCGGCAACTTGAGAATGACCGAGGCTACGCAGATCTCAGTCCATTCCCCAGCTTCCGCCGCCGGCCCACTACTGGGGCTTCGTAAGCGCATCAAAGCAATATTGCATAACAACCAGAGGCAAATGAGTTCAGTACATGGAGAGATTGATCTAGGCGGTAACTTGCCTGTCAAACCCAAAACTCAACTACTTCATTCCTTCAAGCATTCAATTGCCTAATCTCGCACTCACGGACCTGCGCCGTTGTCACCATGGCTGACCTCAAAGACTGGATGTCTCTTTCGCAGCCGGATCCAGAATGGGAACAGGTAAGATATATTAGCTTCCGAGAGACATTCTAGCTAACGACCGAGAAGTTCGTCCAAAGCATTGGAGGCAAGTATCCACTAAGTGACTGTTACCTGCAGAAGTCTAACATCACACAACAGGCCAGGCTCCCGACATCGGTCAATTTCCTAGTATCGACGCCCTCCGAAAATGGATCATTCAGTCCAAGGCTGCCATGAGTGCACAGATCGGTGGAAAGTTTCCTGGAGTCAAGGAAACGGATCATCAAGTCTCCATGCGAGACAATGCCACTATTGCCTGTCGAGTCTATGCTCCGGAGCAAGCTTCCGGCGGGTGCCCGTTAGTTGTGATCTACCACGGAGGAGGCTGGTGCATTGGTGGCCTTGAGAATGAGGAGCTGCTCTGTCGTCTGCTTACCAGCAAACTCGGATGTGTCTGCGTCAATGTCGATTATCGGTTGGCGCCTGAGCATAAGTTTCCAGTACCTGTACACGACTCGTTAGATGCGACAAAATGGGTAGGCTTTCCATTCCAGCCGCTCACCAAAATGAGACTGACAGGATATCCCAGGCAGCTGAAAATGCATATTCGCTTGGTGCTGATCCTTCCAAGGGCTTCATAATCGGAGGTACAAGCGCTGGAGGCAACATAACGGCCGTCATATCTCACATTTGGAGAGACGAAAAGCTGAAACCAGCAATCACCGGAGCCCATCTGATGATCCCTGCCATTTGCCATGCATCTCATTTTCCGAGCGAATATGCGAAAGACTACAAGTCCTGGGATCAGAACAAGGATGCTGCTGTGCTGTCACGCCAAGCTACCGACTTGTTCACGAATAACTATCTTCGTGACAGAAGCGATGCCGGCAATCCGCTGTTCAGCCCCTTGCTATTCCCTACGGGACACAAGGGTCTACCGGCAAGTTACTTCCAAGTGTGCGGTATGGATCCTCTGCGGGACGAGGCTTTGATATTTGAGAGGCTTCTAAGGGAGGAGGCCGGCGTTCGCACGAAGCTAGACGTGTATTCTGGATTTCCCCATGGCTACTGGAGTATTGCCCCGCAGATGAAAGCCAGTGAGCGCTTCGTACAAGACTCGATCAAAGGCGTACAGTGGCTGCTTCAGCAGGTGTAGTGCTCCTGGTGGGGGTAACGGGAAATCAAGTAGATCAAGAATCTTCCAATGAAATTGCTTAAGGAACAGGATGCTTCCAAGGAATTGCCTCAGAGAGCCCGATTAAAACCTCGTTACAATCGTTGAAGCAATTGCCAAAGACGGATTTACTGGATGAGATCGACATACTGACGACAGTAATCCTACTTACCACGCAAGGGCTTCTTGCTCTGCCGGACAAGACCCTCCACCACAAATTTCGAAATCTTCTTCATCAACCTCTTCATTCTTCGGTAAATCACGCTTCGCCGGGCATATCTCACGTCCCAGCTCTTTCTCGCGCCTGAAATGCTCTGTGACGACTTTCCTAATCGTATGCTGGAAAAATAAGGGACCTTTGATTACCCAAGTCAGTGCATGAAGATCCAGCAGGCGGAAAGGGATTTCGAAGCATACCTCTTTCCCATTGCGGATGCAATTCGCCACTGGTGAACACACCAGTCTTAAGATTGCCCATCTGGCCCTCACATAAGACTTTGTCCTCACCCATGACCTTACGGTACATGTCTGCGATGAAACGAAAATCCTCATCGGACGAGTGCTTGTTCTTGTAGACTTCGTAATGCATAGTCGAATCGACTGGGCCCTCGGGAAGAAACTTCTGGATCATCATGAAATGCGGCCTGGAATATCGTATGCTGTTAGCCCAACTTCTGGAAAATGTTCAAGACTTCATACTCACGAGATCGAGGTTGAGGTGCCGGGAAAGTAATAGTACTGTTGACACAGTCTTTCTTGAACTCCGGTGGAGCAGCGTGGTCGTGTTGCATGTGTCCGTCCTTCAGCTCCACATCATGGGCATCGATTGAGAGAAAGGTGGGAATATCCGGGTGAGTTGTTTTGCAGTGGTAGCACTCGTTGAAGTTATCAGCAAGGATTTTCCAGTTGGCCGGTAGCTTCTGCTCTGTCTATGATAAGCTGCATATCATCGATTGTCACTTAAGAATTGTCTTACCCCATGTATGATTAAGCTCATAGTCATCGAGGTTGAATACTTCCAGTCTCTCCTGTTCATCGACACCCGCGAATTCCGCTTCCCACGAGATCTCCGGTTGCGTCGCAGCATCTAAATTGATCCAAACGAAGCCAAGCTTGTCAATATGAGTGTGGATTCGAAACAAACCATTTTGCTCCTTCTCAAAACCCGAGAGCTTCTGGTAATCAGGTGCCTTGGCAAGCTTGCCGTTCAAGCCGTAAGACCAGCCATGGTACCGGCATGCTAGGATGTTCTTCTTTCCAGCATCCTGCTCCACCACCGTATAAGCTCGGTGTCGACAGATATTGTGGAAAGCTCCGATCTGCCTCTCGCGGTCCATAATGATGACGAAGTCATATCCCGCAAGACGATATCTGACAAAGTCGCCAGGCACTTGGAAACGCGAGCGGTGTGTGATAAGTTGCCACTTGCGGCCGAAGATCGAACGTCTCTCCAGCTCATAGAATTCTCGTGAAGTGTACCATTGGGCCGGGTAGAGCTCGGATGGTATCTTTGCCATTATTTTCTTCCGTCGTCTTTCCGAGGAAAGTGAGAAACGAAGTCGGCGGCATCTTACTGAATATTTGCTTTGCTTTCAGTAACCGGGTTTATTTTATGAACGATATAGTTCAACCAAAGATGTTACTCCTACGAGAAACCTCCAGCGTACTTGGAGTCTGCGTTCAAGACACGCATATTTGTATTCCATCATAACAACGTTGAACATCTCCAGAAGCCTAAGGACCTGTATTCCCGATACGACAAGATCCGTCAATATCCACTCATTAACAGCCCAAGTGAGGCCTCCAACAGGATCTTCATCAAAAAGACGGGGACTTGGAGTATTCAATCCCAATACCAGCTGACAACTCCCAAGCTCAACGGGAATCCTACCGAGCTATGTGAGCTCCTGTCATCACGTAAACGAAAACCATGGGATCGAATGCCTTTTCAGGTAAAGGAAAGAGCATCGCGAATGATTAGACAATGCATTGCGGGGACCAGCGGTTGCACACATGGCGGTCCGAAAGTAGATCGCTTGCCAAGTTGTGTGAGAAGGATGCACTTTGGAGTAATAACTGAGTTGCGGAACGCAGCTATGCTGCGGGGTTGACAGCCAATCCGTCATACGTCCTCATGGAACGAGGAAAGGATCTGCGCTGCATCCTCGAGTGTGTCATGCTTTGGAAAAGTGAACATTTGGACCAGATCCGTGCCTTGAAATGATCTTAAACGAGAGACAAGGACAATTACCCTCGAATTCCTTCCTACATTGAGCTTCTGTAATCGTATGCATTTAAAGACTGAGTAGACTTTACAAGCAACAACGCATTCTGAAAGACAACCCGACACCCCAGTTTATAACATCTCCGGTATACAGCAGCAAATGCGGCAGCACAACCCATCGAATAGACTTGGTTGGAAGCCGGCTCAGTTACGTCCAAGAGCACTGGCCAGACGGTGAAGCATTTCGATACTCTTCTGCGTCATCTCGTAGTGGGCTTGGGCAGAGTTGGCGGCCTGCCAGGCTTTCTCAGACGCAATCTTGGCCTCTTGAGCGCTGAGGACCGAGTCATTAAGCACCTGGTAGAAGATCAGCATGAAGTGATGAATTGAGGACGGTGTGTTCACTGACCTTCGCAAACATCAGTAAGCGTTGACGACGCTGCATGTCACTCTCGCGATGTGCTCTGCGTGTGAGTGAACCTGTCAAGTCTTTCAGCCCTGCGATTTCCTCATCGCCGGCAACGCTGTTCAATGGCGTTTCTGGACCGCTATTGCTAGCATGAGAGCGGGCATGGGGCGCTCGACCGTTCGAAGTTGGTGGCGTTCCACCTGGCAAGTTCGGCAAGATTGAAGCATTTTCCATGTTAAGCACTGGACTGCCGTTAGCAGTGACGGCCAGACCGCGATGGTGATTGCTATCTTTCTCCAGAGCAGGGACCGGGGGCACCACCGCTGTATTCTGGTTGAGACGTCTGTTGGAGAACAAGCCGCTTATCTTGTTGAGGACCTGTTTGCTCTTGGAGCGAGTACGTGGCGTCTACACTTGTCAGCAAGGACCTTCCTGTGTCATTTGTCAAAAAGGAGGATGACTTACTCTAGTACCGCCTGCAGTGTCGGACTTCGACCGCTGCTTCTCATTAGACGGCGAGCGCCCTCGTGGCATCTCGTTCAGCGCGGTCATAGGTCTTCCAGTTGATGTGGGACTCCTGGAACTCTTCTTGGATTCTGCGGAAGCAGTCGTGTGCGCAAACCCACCTCTCACCATGGTCTCTCGAGCAGTCTTGACCGAGCCGGGCTTACGCTTGCCAAGTGTTGGCGATGAGGTTCTGCGTACGGGCAAAGGCATTGCAACGCCGGAATCGCCTGGCCCAAGAAGGGCGTTGACCTTGTCTGGTATGCGAGATGGGTAGCCAATAGACCGTGGGGCATCTGGTGGCGTACGACGCAGAGGACCTGGCTTTGCAACGGACGGCGCTGGGCCGAGCTGTATGTGTTGAGTGTTACGTGGAGAGATATGATCTGTACCAGAGACTCCGTCCTGCGCCGAGGTCGAGCTTTCTGACCATTTGCTTGCTATCGGCACAATAGGGGTTAGCGATGATGTCGTGGACTGCTGAAAATTATGCATCACCGGGGAAGGTTCAGTGCGCCGTCCATGTTGAAGATGAAGCCGCTGTGGTACACTCTCCGGTGGATCGAGGTACTTCTGAGCCACGACGGCATTCTCATAGAAAGATGCCGTCTTCGGCGTCTTTTCCAAACAGGCTCTCAAATGCCCAAACATAGAATGCAAGGTCTCATTATCGACCTCCAACGTTGGTGAATCGCCTTTGCCTTCCAACGTGAACAGGTGCTGGTTATGTGTCTTCGCGCATCGTCATTGATCGTTGCGAAACCATCCCTGCTGAGACGAGCATCCTCTTCTTCGTATTCATTGAGCAATTCAATGAGGGAGACTCTAGTGCTTTCGGGAACAGGGCCGTGCCTGAACACTGCAGTGTAGTCGGCGTGTTCGCTTTGCAGGTCGGACAATCGCTTTCTCATGGCTGCGAGCTTGGAAGAGCTCCTTTGAAGAGCGGCATCTGTAACATCGGACGTTGGAAATGCTGACTGGCTTGGTATAGTCTGTAGCGGCTGCGTGTATGGGCTGTTTGAAGGTGGTGCGCGGTTCATGGATTCAAGGCTTTTGTCTACAAATCTTCCTATCCCATCTACGCAGAAGCTAGGAGGGCGTTGCAATCCGCTGCTGGCGGCCCAGACTTCGTTTGGTCTATCGGTAGGCGTGAAGACCTCCTCCTCATCTGAGGAACTTGGACCATTGGTACAGTCCGGGGAGCTGCTCCTATCATAGTCGAGGCTCGGAGTCTCCGCTTGTGTGAAAACTCTGGTGCTTGCCGTGGCAGAGGTCATCGTACTATCATTTGTGTCTGTTCTCTTCAACTGACGCCTCTTCATGCCTTGGTCAAGAATCTTGAGAGCTTCAGGGGCATCCAGACGGCCTCGTCCGAATGAAGGTCCCTTGGCATGCTCCAGTTTTGCCGACAGGGCACCGGATGAGCGACGGCTCCTGATGTCAATCAAAGTAGCTTTCTTTGTGTCGGGAATGGGTATACGAGAGGCAGTCTTCTGGTTTCTAGTTACAGCGACAGCTGCAGTAGTAGCAGGAATTGGCGAGGGGGACGCCGAGGGAAGGCGAGTTGGCAGAATGCTTGTTGGCCGTGGCTTAGGCCTGGAAAAATTTGCAGGCGAAGGGGTATGCTGTCTGATCTTTTCCTCGGGGACTATGCGATCACTTCGCTTGGTCAGGAAGGTCCCCGAATCCTTATTGTCAGTGCCATTGCAAGCAGGGGTTGCATCGTGTGAGCCATCATAATGCTGGGCAGTCACCGCTTCCAATTTCTTTGGGCGGCTTCCACTCATCTCAGTAGGCATCAGTGCGGGGGAAAGTATGGGCTCCTGCCCAGCCGACGTGTGGGAACGAGGATGAATGGAATTGTTTGATGTTGGTGTGCTGCAAAGAGTGATACCAGAACTGAACCGTTGGCGAGGAATACTGTCTTTGGTCGCCTTCTCTGTCATATGCGAGCCGTTCGTTGGTCCGGCACTTGCAGACCTGGGGGTGAGCGTGGGCCAGTCGCACTCGTCTCCAGCGATCATCAACGTCAAAGGCTTCTCGCTCGCATCGAGCAGAGAGCGGCTATGCCTGGACGGACTTAGCGCGTTGACTTGTGAGGCTACCGGACGCGATGGAAGCGCTTTCTCTGAGAGTGATGACTTGTCGTCGGCGGTGTTGAGGGCCAGGCTGGAGTCTGAAGATGACTATTGAAGACTTAGCGCATGTTATGAATGAAGGAATCTGCGGGGTCGCGTACCTCGCCGCTTTCACATGAAGACTTTGATACTGCTTTCTGCTTTGACAGCTCAGTTGCGGTGATGCTGGTCTCGTTGACCGCCACCGGGGCTCGAACACGCGTCTGGTTCCTTTGCTGCTGGCGAATACAGCACCTGGTGGGGAAGTGCGACGTGGAAGCCTCGAGAGAGGGAGTGAATGTGGAGGATTCTGACCGATTTGATGAGTACGTGGCGGAGTAGAGACCTTAGCAGCGGATGATTTGGTCGGCGCAAGCAGGCGCTGGGAAGGCGGTGTAGTCTTGTTGGCCGTCCGTGGCGAGTTCTCGTCGTTCAGCCGGTGATAAGATGTGTCGCGTTGAGCTGAATGGCTTTTGGCGCGGGGCAAATCGCGAGGTGTATTGACGTCGCGTTCAGTCAGCGGCATCGTGGCGACGCATACGAAGTGCTGCCGTGCTACCACTCGTTGAAGATGCAGGAGGTCGAAAGAGAATTCTCAGAACTCGTAAAAGGTCAGCACCGCCTGTGACCTCCTGCGGGCGACAAACGGCTCGAGTCCGGGAAGATGCCTCTTCGTGCAGGGAAGTCGTGTTGTTCTTGTTTGCAGCCGTTGCAGAGCGTGACTGGGCGAGACACCGAGCACACTGATTGTGTGGACGCAGTGCCGTCAATGGACTGAAAGGTTTCTGTTTATCTGAAGAATAAAATTTCTTGTACCGATCGGATCACTGCATTATCGAGATAGAGGCGCATTCGCGTTACAAGGGCGAAGGTGACCAGCCGACGGGGCGTTTGCATCATCAGCGTAACTTTGCACCGATGCAGTTGGGGAAGGCACACACATGTACTCACACAGGGGAAGTGCATTCCGCCTACGCCAGCATCAACTTCCTTCTGGTACTTACCTTAGGTACATATTAATTCCTTCAAGCCATCTACTGTAAAGCAACCATCCTCACGCACAAGATTACGCGTCCGAAAACTCCGTACCGAAGCGACGTGTCTGCTTCGCAAAACCAAAGGCTCGTGACAATGAAGCCCACGAGCGCCACTCAGCCCAATGTACCAGGCTGCCTTCCAGGCTGCCTTCGCCGCGAGTGTCGCCGCATACCAGGACAATCTTGGAACAAGGCACAATCTTGTCATCATGCCGCAATGTACAGACGTCAAATGTGGCTATTGACCACCAGACTTGCCGTGTACTTACTCAAAATGGCTCTCATCTTGCGTGGTATCTCGGGCGTCTGTCAACGACGTCTCCCGCCCAGCATACGTCCGTGGCCTTGAAATTTGGCTGAAACGCTAGCCTTTGGTACACCCCATCAACCCGGTCGCGGGCTACACCAACATGGACGCTCACAGCCATGGCGATGGGTGACGAACGCCATTGTGACACCGAGCAAACAAGCAGCAGAAGGAGGATTGACGTTGGACATGGGTGGAGCTGGTTGGTTTCATTTCGGAAGTTGCGGCTGACGGCAAAATCACGGCTGATCTCTGTGCAGCAAAATGGCTCGGGAGGACAGTTTTCGTCCAACCATTTTGCGCGACTTTCTTTGATATCCGCCCATCTCAAATACTTCTTGTGCCGGTGTTGCAAAGCATCAGTAAATTTGAGGCCAGTCTGTTGGCAACGGGTGGGAAGATGGATCCGGAGTACAAGGCTGCGAAAGAAGCCCACGTCTCACTCCTAAGTGGAGGCGGCATCTGGGAAATCAATGCGGTGACCTGCATTGCTCCTGTAAGTGATTCCAAGGCCTGATATTGACGGCATTGCGAATGTAGTACTGACAAAATTTTACAGGCTGCGGCGTTCTTGTGGTCTGTCTTGCAAACCCGACAGAGCTTCTTCAAGCCATACTCCTTCCCGGCAGCCACGGTGGACTTTCTCCTTCATTGCTTGTGCATCCTGGGATCCACCACAGTCTATGCTAGCGCACCTCAAGTTCTTATTGGCCTCATCTCTCTCCCAGCAATCGCCACATATCTGCAACCCACTGTTGACACGAGGCCACCGGCCCGCCCCCCAGTGAAGTCTGGCACGGATGGCAAGCCTAAGGACGACAATGATTCTGCTGATGGCCAGAAGCTCGACCCTCTCCTATCAAACCCTACATCACGACTTACCGTGGGGCCATGATGATCGTCACCTGCACCAGTATCCTAGCTGTCGACTTCAACTGCTTTCCCCGGCGATTCGCCAAGACCGAATCGTTCGGTACCTCCCTTATGGACATGGGCGTTGGCTCTTTCGTCTTCGCCGCAGGAATCGTGGCCGCTCGACAAGTCATCAAGGAGCAAGTGTCCGGAATGCCATCTTTCATCAACCGCATGAAGACGGCCCTTAGACATTCATTGCCGCTCTTCGTGCTCGGCATGGTCCGATTGCTGAGCGTTAAGGGACTTGATTACGTGGAGCACGTGAGCGAGTACGGTGTGCATTGGAACTTCTTCTTCACCCTGTCATTGCTGCCCATTGCGACTGCTATTCTGCAGCCTTTGCTCAACCTGGTACCGTCTCTCGGCGTCTTGGCTTTCATCATGGCGATGTTTTACGAGCTATTCTTGCACTACGTGCCGGGAACCATGTACTACATCATCCTATCAGAGCGCAAGGAAGGTGACTGGCTGTCACAGAACCGCGAAGGTGTCTATTCCCTCGTCGGGTATCTGTGCATCTTCATTGCTGGGATGGGAATCGGTACCTGTATCCTCCCCAGGACTCTGGAGGAAAGAGCACCGTGGAGACCCGGCCAGCAGGCGCCCGGCAAGAAAGGACAAGGATGACCCTCTCGACGAAGACGCAGACTGGCTCGCAGATGTACTCGCCGGAGCAGAGACCAAGAAAGAGGCGCAACCAGAGCCCGAACCGCAATTCAAACCCGAATTCCCTCAAGTGGACATCTGGCTACTGGTCAAATGGACTGGTCTATGGTTCGTCTTATCCGTGTTCTTCATCTGGAAGTATGGCCCAGTCCTCTTCGTCTCCCGCCGTATGGCTAACCTTCCCTACGTCACCTGGGTCTGCGCCTTCAACTGCGGTCAACTCTTCCTCTTCTGTGCCATCGAGAAGATGATGTTCCCCAACATCTACGAGGCCAAGGACAAGCAGACGGAAAAGCAGAGGGTGCAAGATGCTACGAGCAGGGTCATGCAGGCTTTCAATCGCAACGGCCTGGCCCTCTTCATGTTGGCGAATCTGCTGACGGGTGCGATCAACATGACGGTTCCGACTCTGCATCTGGGTGATGTCGAGAGCCTGAGCATCCTAGTGGGCTATATTGCCGTCATTGCGGGTGTTGGTCTTGCGTTGGATCATTATAACATTTCCATCAAGCTGTAAAAGATAGTCAAGTAGATTACGCTAGCTAATAATTGTAAGAATAGAAAGAGGATCTTCCTCGTAAAGTTGGACCTGACTGCTCTAGCCTCTTTTTCTATTGACCTTGCCTATGATAGTTTTAGACCTTGTGTTGCCACTGATTAACTGACCCTGCACTTCCTTGTCTCCGAGCACCACCGCAAACGAAACGAGGGTACGGTGATGGCTGGGTTTTCACAAGATCGCAAGAGGGTGAAACAATTAGCAGGAGATAGCAGCTGAGGCCAACACCATTGTGTGAACGCAGACCTCAGTGCATCATGACAAGAGGAGTGTATGTTCAGTGAAATGTGTCAGGAGATAGATGGACCTCCTGGGCGAGGCCGGATGTATTCGCAATGCTGTATGTAGGGGACTATACACTTCACCACTGGCTGGAAATCCCAAGTCGTTCTCTCTTCACCTCTACCTCATCTCGGAAGCTCGCCCAAAAGCATCGTCCGGTCCGTGCTTCCACTCACCACCATCCCTCCCTCAGGACTTATCCTGACATCGTTAACCGTCCCCTTGTGTCCAGGCAGCTTATGCAGCATCTTCCCGCTCTTGGCCTCCCATACCGTTACAGTCCCATCACCACCACCAGCCGCAATCTTCCTCCCTTCTGCATCCCAGCACGCCCGGATCAGGTTCTTCTCAAGCCCCACCTGCGCACCGTCGAACGTATTAATGAGCCTATTCTCCGGCGCGAAAGGCCGGATATCCCATGTCCGAGCGGTCCCGTCATGGCTGAAGGAGAGCAAGCTCTGCGAGTCCGGCGAGACCGCCACGCTCGTCACCGTGTCCGTGTGTCCCTGCAGCGTATACGCTACCTTGCACATCCTCAGATCCCAAACCTTGATCTCATTATCGATTCCCTCCGGAGAAGACCTCGTTCCCCGCCTCCCCTAACGCCACAGCCGTAACGGGATACTGTCCCTCGACCTCCAGGAAGTCCATAGCGGCCTTGGCCCGCGGATCCCATAACCCGATGAACCCGTCGTCGCAGGCGCTGACGATGAACTCCTCGCCCCGTCGACTAACATCGATCGCGTTGACCACCTCCTCGTGTCCCTGATGCCGTCATATCCGCTCGCCCCGCTCCAGATCCCACGACGCCACCGTCGCGTCCGCCGAGGCGGAGTAGATGACCCCGCCATCCCGCGACCATTGTAAGTCCAGCACCGCACTCTTGTGCCCGGACAGTTTGCCGTAGTTCTCGCAATCGCCCGCTGTGCGCCACAGGAGGATGTCGCGGTCCATGGATCCGCTGGCTAGGGCTGAGCCTGAGGGCGAGAAGCGGGTGGTGGTGATTTCGGCGGAATGGCCATTGAGTTGCATGACGGGGGCTTGTAAGGGTGCGGCGGCATTCTGATAGGAGGAGTAGGGTTAGCAAGCGATTTTTGTCCAATACAGAAAATGTTGTTCGGGTTTACATACGCCTTGGACCAGGGCACTACTGCCGTTTGCGCGAGTGAGTTGGCCGCCATTGAGCTCTGCTTCGCTTCGTTGCCGTTTTACCAATTGGTTGCTGCCAAAGGAATCGGCGGCCGAGCGCTTCTCGCCAGACATTTTTCAATCGGTGTATAAGGTTTCGCGTATCCCGGTATATGTGTTAACAAGATGAAGGTGTAGCAGCAATCGCAAACTTGTCGGGCTGGCTCGCTGGACTTGCGATGGACTTGGAGACTTTCTGATCAAAAGCTCCGAGTTCGACAGCGCCGGAGCCTCCCGCCGCTTCCCATGCGGGGAGGACGCCAGCATGCAAGGAACACTTTGTGAACCTTCACCTTCAATTGACGTACTCTTTACCCACGTGCAACACTGATCTAGCACTCGGCGATCACCTAAGGCAATGAGCTGAACATTTGCACCATAGCGACTCACCCTCTGAGCCGCACCAGCTGCAAGATACAACTGCGAGGATGGCCGCATCATCCAAGGCCGCCCGGCTGGGCGAAGAGTGCGCGCTCAACCACGTCCACCATACGATTCGATGAGCTGGCTGACAGCGGGTTACAGAGTATGGAAGTATGCGCCCTCTCCAGTCCTCCCTTCTTCTCCCCGGCATCAACCCGATCCGTTCTAACACGACATCCTCCAGAACCCGCACCGATAAAATGAACGCCGAAGTCCTGACCCTGACATACGGCACCCTCGTCACAACCCTCTGCCGCGATCTGACCCTCCCGCACACTGCGCAGCAAACCGACTACCGTGCCGTGAACGCCGAGTTAGATCGGATGGGATACAACGTCGGTCTCCGCTTGATCGAAGAGTTCCTGGCCAAAAGCAACACGGGGCATTGCGCCAACTTCCGCGAGGTCGCGGAGATGATCAGTAAAGTCGGGTTCAAGATGTTCCTGAACGTGACGCCGGATATCAAGAATTGGCAAGGCCCGCCGGCAGGGGACGAGAAGGCCCAGGGCCAAGGGGGCAAGCCGCAAGCGTTTACGTTGGTCTTGGAGGAAAACCCGCTTGCGGAGTTTGTGGAGTTGCCGGACGATGGGCGGGCGCAGGATGAGCTCTGGTACAGCAATATCCTCTGCGGTGTGATACGCGGGGCGTTGGAGATGGTAAGCGCGCGCCAGCCCGAAGAAACGTGTTGGAACAGGGTTTTGGATGGGTTTGGGAGAAACGAGTTGCTAACGATGATGCGCGATGTAGGTTCAGATGCAGATTGAGGCACACTTTACCAGCGATGTACTGCGTGGGAATGATACGACGGAGATGAGAGTTACGCTTGTGAGGTATTTGGAGGATGAGCTGCCTCCAGATGATGAATAAACGGGAGACAGATGTCGAATCTAGTTTTGCATCCCATCGATGGTCATGTCCAGGGAGGCAAATGGCCAACGCGCGTGAAAGTGCGCCATCTATCAAGACATTGTATCAACCGGTATGATAGTGGGCTCTGGCGTCAATATGATGCTGGAGTTCGGCACTTGTAGGCGCAAACCCCAGAGTTCCTGCACGCCATAGACGCGATGGTGCGGTGCGGAGGAAGCAGGTCGATCAGGGACCGAGCTTCTGCGTTCGCGGGTTGGGGGTCCAATGGCTTCCAGGGGGAAACACAAGCGAGGCTAGATATCTGCCTAATGGAACGAAATTTTCAATTCGAATGATCATCATGCATCAAGATCCGGGGAGTTTCAGATAGTAAGTGTGGCGGCGAGCAGGTGTGTGTGTGTGTGTGTGCGCGACTCTGTCAAGACGCGCTGCTGGAACCGGCCTCCCTTCGTCGTGGGAGGCGAGGGCGGTCAGTGGTGGGATAGCTCCCTGCCAAGTCGCGGCCAGCTCATAGATACCTTACCGGGCGACAAGCAATAACGCGGTGATGTCTAGGCGACATGGCCGCAGAAGCTTTTTTGCGTGGTTTGCAGGCCACCATCGATCCAACGTGATTTTGTCTGTGTGTAGCTACAAAGACCATGGGCTGATTTCACAGTCGATTCATCAAAATTAAAAGAAGATTCATCACGGTGAATAATCGCGGCCATCGGGTGCTTGGGGTGCCTCTCTGGGGGAGCTCTCTCCTGTCCCCGGTCATCGTCTGCTGCATCGGCCAATCACAGGTCGATATCGCCCGGATAGCCAGTCCCGTGACAAATCTTGTGCTTCCAACACTCACACCGCGGCGCGATGAGTTGTCGCCCACCGCAGATGATATCGACGGAATTGGCCAGCGTGCTGATGGGGATGATTCACACTGTGATAGTGGGTCTGCGTGTTGTGAAGAGCGTCTTCTGCTCAGCGTGAAGTCCATCTCACTGTTACCTACCTAGGAGCCTAGGTACATCGTAGTATAAATCAATCAGCTGGGGAGTGGCCGGAGCTGGGCCCTGCCGGCTGCGAGCGAGCGCCCTCCACCTCCGTGCGCGCTGCAACTCTGCGACACGCTCGCCCATTTCCTCCCACATCTCTCCCACAGTCCGGGTAATCTCCTTCCTCTGCCGACCGTCGACGGGGGTCATGTCCCGAAGCTCCACCACCACCACCACCACCTCACCACCACCATCACGCCCTGAAGCGCTGTGAGCACACAGGCGGAAGTCGGGCGCAGGCGACCACACCACCGCTCCGACCTTCCTACTGCACCGGCTGGGGAGATCGACAGAGTTCGCAGCCCGACCGGCCAGCGTGACCGCTCTGGAGTACTCCGCACCCCCTCGCGGTACCGCACCTCACCTCACCACACTACCACCGCCACCACCACCTTCACCACCACCGCGACGAGCCCACGCCGACACGACTGGCGTTGACCGTCGCGCAACCCTGTCAGCCGGATTGCGCCGACGCCAGCCCACCCCCACTCCACACCCACAACGACACGTCCGTCGAGTCGCTCCTTCTCGACCGGAACGGCTTCGGCCCCAGCGCGCGAAAGCCGAGCGGAGAGGTGCTGCCATCTGACGCGCCGCTGTGAATCCACAGCAGCCGCGCACCCCGTCACCGCTCCGTTGACTCGAGCGCGTCGTCTACGACAAACTCCAAGCCGACCTCGCCGGCACTTCCCGATACACGATCTCTACGTTTCCTTGCCTTCTCCTGACACGCATAAAACACAAACACAGACACTCGCTCACTTTCCAATTGTACATTACCGTGCGCGCTTGGCGATACTACCGTCATAGCATAGCATGAGCCAGCCTGCTCAGATGGCCGGCATGGGTGGGCCAGTCGGCGGCGGGCCCCAGAATCCGCCAGGCGCGATGAACGCCGGCACACCGGGCGGAGGCGGCGGCGCATCGATAGACGCTGTCAAGCGATTGAACACGGCCATCTACGATTACCTCTTGCGCAACCAACTCTACGATTGCGCGCGTTCTTTCGTCAAGGCCATGGACATCGAGACCGACAGCATCAAAAAGTCTCCCGGCTCTAACAAACAAGCCAATGGCGTCAGCGGCGACGAAATGGAAGTCGACAATGAAGGCATTCGCAACCGTCCCGAGGACCTGCCACCACCGCTTCAGCTGGGCAATGGGCCCTTCCTGCATGACTGGTGGTGTCAGTTCTGGGAGATATATTCTGGCTATAGAGGCAAAGGCTCAGGGAGTACCCTGCAGTATATCGGTGCACAGCGACAAGCGCAGAAGGCTCGAGGGAGTGCGATGCTAGTCGACTCGAACCAACCAGGCCAGATGGGTCAGCAGGGCATGCCCGGCATGGCTGGGAGGATGCCCATGAATGGGGCGGATTTAAGGAGAGGTGCCATGCAAAACCCGCGGAACATGTAAGTCGCGCGTATGACGGGAGTTCTCCATGTTCCACCGCTGACGTTTCGTACCGCAGGACACAACAGCAGCTTGCACAGATGCAACGCATGCAGAACCCCGCAATGCAAGGCCAAGGCATGGAACGTCAAGGCTCCCAGATCGACATGACGCGCTCTGGCTCGCCAAACTCCGGAGAAGCCCCTTCACCCAAGCGACAACGCCTCGAAGGCAACATGCAGATGCAGCAAGGCCGCCCAGGCCCAACTCCCCTTCCTCAGGGCAACCAGCAGGTGGGTCCGCCATTCTCCTCTCCCACCCCTACCATGACTTCTGCCACACTGCCCAACACCCCACACATGCAACACACCCCCCACCTCATCAATACACCCACTTCCAAGGCTGTGCCAGTCGACCCTGCGCGCCTGGCAAACACACACCAGCTCCTCCGAGACAGAGGACTGGACCCAACACAGTTTCCCCCGCAGCAATTGCACCTTCTCGCAATGCAGCCAGCTAACCACCAGCAAAAGTCGGTGGAAGCATACAGTTCTTCCATCAAACAGAGCATGGCGGCCGCGATGAATTCAGCGAACAAACAGACTGACACTCCGAGTAAGGGAATGCCTGCGGGTCCGCAAGGCACGCCGCAGCAACAACCGCAACAAACACCTCAAGGCCAACAAGGCCAGCAGCAAGGAGCGCCGACACCTCAGATGCAAGCACACATGCAAGGCGGCATACCTCCACCAGGCATGCCTGACGCCCAGGCGCAGGAGTTTTACGCCAACAATGGTGGTAGACCGGGTGGTATGGGTGCTGGTCAGCAGCCTATGCAGCCTCAACAGGCTGCAGCTGCAGCTCAAGCGCAGGCAGCGAACACGAGCAACGGGAACCATGCACTCCAGGACTACCAGATGCAGCTCATGCTGCTGGAGCAGCAGAACAAGAAGCGTTTGTTGATGGCTCGTCAGGAGCAGGATTCCATGGCACATCCAGCCGGCGTACCAGCAAATGGTCAAGGTCCCCCTCAAGGCTTTGGTGCCGTAGCACCTGGCATGTCTCCACAGGGCTCCAGAGCTGGCGACCCGAGTCCCGGACCAGGTGATATGGGCATGCCGGGCCGGGGCACTCCAAAGATTGGCAAAGCTGGAATGAGTCCCAATGGCGGCCCACCTGGAGGACCCGAAATGGGCAGAGCGAGCCCCAGTCCCGCTCAAATGGCTCAAATGCATGCTGGTCCAGGTATGATGCCTCCAGGCCAACAACCTCCGCAGATGGTTCCTGGGCCGAATGGACAGCCTATGATGCGCCCACCGTCTTCACATCCAAACGCCATGGGCCAGCCGATGACGGCAGAGCAGATGCGTATGATGAGTGGAGGCATGCAGCTGCCTAATGGGCAGTGGGCACAGGGAGGCCCTCAGCAGAGTCAGGTGCAACCGGGCCCAAATATGACCCCTCGACAGGGCAATCAGCCCATGCCACCACCACCTCCGCCTGGCCAGCAGGGTGCCCAACCTAGCAGTCCGGCTCAGGGAGGCCAGTCGCCTACCCCTAATCAAAATGCGAAGAATAAAGGTGGCAAGAAAGATGCCGGGAAGAAGGTAAGCAATCTCTCACCCCTTTCACATTTATCGCGTGATCAATCTCCACGTAAGGGTTCCCTAGCTGACATCTCGGGCAGGGAGCGGCGAAGAAGGGAGGCAATACAGGCGCGACACCCGCTTCAGAAGGAGGGGAAGCTCCGCCAACGCCTACACCTGCCACGCCAATCACGCCCATGCATCAGAATTCCTTCAACCACGCCCAAAACCAAAAGCTGCCCAATGGCCAGCAACCGCCACAACCGCCTAATCAGCCCCCGCAACAAAATGGCCCGCCTCAGCAGCAACAACAAGCTCCACCTCCTTCTCAAGATCCCAACGCTGGCGGTATACCCTCTGCTCCGTTTGGCAATCTCGGCGGTCCGGACGACGGGTTTGGCAACATGAATCTGGATTTCGCCGGCATCGACGGAGGTGATGTGCTAGACAATTTCGACTTTGATTCCTTCTTGAACACCAATGACGACGGCAATGGGCTAGGAGGATTTGACGCCAACTTCGCGTTTGACGGAACCGGGCTGGAAGCCGGCATGGGGGATGTTGGCGGCGGAGGGAATGCTTAGGGAGCTTCTCTGATGGCGTCTAGCATGCATACTCCCACGCTCGGAGCACTCACGAGTAGCTTTCGAGCGGGTGAAGATGGTGGTCCTCTGAGAGGCGGTTTCTTTTCCTCGGAACGCGGCGCGGCTCCATTGTACTACGACCACAGTGGCGAAGGTGGCCATTACACTTTGTCTTCAGGGAACGACTGGGACGATCAATTCGACGATGCGTTTGATACGACGCGATGGTAACGCAGGGAGGGCAAAGACGTCGCTTTGGCAGGGTCACCGTCGTCATCAGGAAGTGCATTGGCGGCCTCGTTTGCTCTCAAAACCTATGAGCAAGCAGCTTTTTGCGTTCCAAGCTTCTTCACATGGCCGGTATTGCCTTGGGCCGCTTTGGTCATTACCGCGAAACGCGACCAACAACACCTCTAGGAGACGCACAGAGGAAAGCCGACGCTGTTCATTACTCCTGGAGTCCCGCTATCAAAGTCTTGTATACCCCCTCCCCAATTATTCGCGACTCTCCAGGCCCTCAATCAATATCACTACGATCGCTTGTCCTTTTTCTTTTTCTTTCTCCCTTGAAACCCTTTCTCTCTTCAAGGCTTTTTTGAACGCTTTTCGCCAAACCGGCTTGAGCGTTTGCTGGACTGGACGGTTTTCTTCTTACCTCAAAGCCGAGAGGGACCAAAAATCACACAAACACATATTTACAGATATATACGAATGGAGGGGGAACGAAGGGGAAGCTGCAGCATGCGCAAGAGAGAGAGAGAGAGGGAGAAAAGAGGGAAGGGGAGTGTGTGAGATATATTATCATCCATCATCATCATCCATCATCATCATTATCGCAAGAGAGAGAGAGAGAGAGAGAGAGGAGTTCTTTATTACATAATTTTTTCTTTCTTTCTATCTTTGCCAAATAGCATGCATTGCTTCTTCTTCTTCTCCCTTCTCCCTTGTTCTGCTTTGCCTTCTCACATATCCCATAAAAAAAAAAAGAAAGAAGGTTGGATTTCACGGCTGGTCGGACGTTTTGATGCGGAGAAGAAATTTTTTGAAAATGATTGCCATTGATGGAATGGAGCGATATGATGGTATGGAAGGACATTTGGGGGAAAAGGGGGGGGGGGGGGGGGGGGTGGGGTGGGGGTGACTTGTATTTTACTGATATCCATATGTATTCAAGAGTCTCATTTGCACTTTTGCTCCGTCGCAATCGCATTCCGGACTCTATAAGGGGTCTCTCTCTCTCCTTTCACTTTTTCTCCCAAGTCCATCCAAGCGTCTGGACGGAGGGACTAGTAAGTGTTGTGCTAGATGTGATCTACTAGTGAAAGCTTCCTCATCTCATCATCATTAGGTGGTTCCCATTTCAAAGAGCTGGAGAAAAAGAAGAAATGAATAATCAAGATTGAAATGAACTTCTATCATTAAGCGAAATGTGAGTTTCGCTCTACGCTTCGAAACATATTTACCCTTCTAGTCGAGAAAACAACGGATGTCCTATCCCCTCTCGACCCTTTTTGCGCATAGTGGCCACCTTGTGCCCCGTAGGTGGCCAGGGATGCTGCCAAGTGTCTGCACACCGCGCAACGATAGCAGCCTAGCATAGCGCCTTTATCTCTTTGCCATGGCGAGTTCCTAGATTGTGTGATATCGAGAGAGCACGTACTCTCTTCCGTCCCCCTTCACGTCCTAATACTGATGATGCAGGAGCTCCTCCGCGGCAGCCATGGTCCCTAGGAAGCATGCCGTGCGAACGAGGGTTGCGTGCAGGTCTGCAGGTCGAGATAACCTATGGACCTTTTTCCAACAGCAACGTAGAAGGCTTTGAATCGATTCAAGTCCTATTGCTGGGCCCTAAGCGGTGGATGCGACGTTCGCTTGTGGGCGCTGAGTACGAGGGGTTTGCAGACCCGGCTATTCAGCAACCGGAAAGTCTGCTCTCGAGTCTTCTGCTCTTCGAAAGTCTTCCTGTGCTGAACGTTGCAGGATGGCGAGGCTGGGTCCGGTTTCAAGCTCGTACGCCTGAATTGAATTTAGCAGCGGGTGGATGACCAATAGCCGCCCAAGATTGTGCCCTGTGTGCATGCGAAGCAGACATATGGCGTGCGTCCCGGTTCCACGCTTCTGGCCCTTCATGCTCATCTTATCGAGAAAGCCACACAACGAACAACCCCTTCTCACTCCGGCCTGACCTTCCCCCTCCGCTTCCGCATCTCCTCCACCCTCCTCTGATCCTCCTCAAACCCCTTGACCAAATCCCGCTGGACCTCCTTCCTCTTCTCGCGCGTCTGAAACCGGTAAAAGTCCTCCCCAACCCGCTTCCTCTCCCGCTTCCTCAGCTCCTCGCCCTTCTCCCGCGCCTCCTCGTCCCGCGCCGGTCCGGCCCTGCCTCCCTTCGTCACCGTCACGAACCCATCCGCATCCGGCACCGAGCGCTGCTTCGCGAGGCTCTTGGCCCGCGCCACCTCCGCCGCCGAGAAGGCCGCCATGTACATGTCGACGCTCTGCTGTAGGGCGGCTTGGTCGGGATATCGGAGTCTGTGGTGCGTGGCGTACCGCGTCGAACCTAGGGGTGCGACTTTGCCTTCTAGTCCTTCCCCCCAGGGAATCTGTCTCCCGGTTTTTGCCGCTTTGCGTGATTCTCTTAGCGCCAGGTCCGCAGACGCTTTGTCTACGAATGTCACGATCGCGGTGCTGCCGCTGCGATGCAGTTCGCGGTCCCAGAGCTGGGGGAGTTTGCCGACTTCTTCTTCTGTCGCTGCTGACGCTCCATCACCTGTTGACGTCGCTTCGCTCCGCTTTCGCTTTTTCCCTTGCTTCACCGACGTTACCGGCGCCGTGATCCCTTTCCCCGTCCGGGCCCCCTCGAAATCTATCCGTTCGATCCTGCTCCCGCCTAGCTGCTCGGCGAACAGGGCGCGGATGTGGGGTTCGGTCGCGTCGATGGGGAGGTTGACGAGGAAGGCTTCGCGCGGGGTGTCCTCGGTGGGGAGTTTGGGGTTGTTGGCGCGGAGGTAGAGGTAGTGGGTTGTCTTTTTGGGGTAGGATGGGACGGGCGGGAGGGTTAAGGGGAGGGCGGTGAATTCGTGCACAGCTGTCGCTGCGTGTGGCGGTTTGGAGGGCATCGGGACCATGGTGGTAGGGTGTATGTGAGGGTCGGCGCAAAAGGGAAATGAGATGGAAGTGGTGGAAGTTGATTTCGATAAATTATTCTTCGGTTCCCGAGGATGTTGCCTTATTGGGTATAGCGGGGTTTTTAAAGCCGTTACCTCCTACTGTACCAGCATTGGGAACTTGGAAAAGAAAGACATGAAATCGGTCGACATGATGATGGTGCTATCGACGGCGCCGCATGCATGTAACAGCCAGCGAAGTTGTTGATAGATGAGCTCTTGGGTGCTGCGAAATAGAAGATGGTAGACGACTTGAGGTGTAATGATGATTCCGGCCGCTCATTCCAAGGCTGCTAATCCAGGTGGTTCTAAGACCGGCCTGTGTATTTTCATTGGTACCTAGGTAGTCGTTCAAGGCCGCGACGATATGCCCGGACCAGGATTTTGTTGTCTTGATCATCTTGTAGCTGTAGACAATGGCTCGTCCGGCATCGGATCATCATCTCCAACCCCACTGACATACCTTGAGGTAATATTCAACTCCACACTTGATGAGCTAACTCATGCTGCCCCGTTGACGTCTCACCTATCTGGCTGCTACCACGGCTCTTCCATACTCAGTCACTCCTTTTCTCACGCCTTGCAGTCCACTTCATCATGTCTAAAATCCTGAAGCAGCCGCTGAAACTTGCCCTTGTCCAGCTTTCCACAAGCGCTGACAAGACGGCCAACCTCACGCGAGCTCGATCAAAGGTCTTGGAAGCAACTTCCAAAGGCGCCAACCTCGTCGTTCTGCCCGAATGCTTCAACTCGCCCTATGGCACCAAATACTTCCCCAAATACGCCGAGACCCTTCTCCCTTCGCCGCCAACGAAAGAGCAATCCCCCTCCTTCCATGCCCTGAGCGACATTGCCAAAGAAGCGAAAGCCTACCTCGTGGGTGGCAGTATACCAGAGTATTGGGAGGAGACCAAGAAATACTACAACACCAGTCTGACCTTTGATCCGAACGGGAAGCTCCTGGCGACACACCGGAAGGTGCATCTCTTCGACATCGACATCCCGGGCAAGATCACCTTCCGCGAGAGCGAAGTCCTCTCGCCCGGCAACAAGGTCACGCTGGTCGACCTGCCCGAATACGGCAAGATCGCAGTCGCCATCTGCTACGATGTGCGCTTCCCGGAGCTCGCCATGATCGCCGCCCGCAAAGGCGCCTTCCTGTGCGTCTACCCGGGTGCTTTCAACCTGACCACCGGCGCTCTGCACTGGGAGCTGCAGGCGCGGGCGAGAGCCATGGACAACCAGGTCTACACCGCCATGTGCAGTCCGGCGAGGGATATGCAGGCGGATTATAATGCCTGGGGCCACAGTATGGTCGTCGATCCTAATGCGGGGATCCTCGCCCAGCTCGAGGAGAAGGAGGATATTGTCTACGCGGACTTGACTAATGAGAAGATCGAGGAGACGAGGAAGGGCATCCCGATCTACGGCCAGAGGAGGTTCGACGTGTATCCGGATGTAAGTGCTGGTAAGATTAAGTTTGAAGAATAATGATAATCGTGTAAAAACTACGTGGCGCTTTTTCTCTTGGGAACGTGTTCCGGTCTACAGCTCATGGATCGAGTCTCATCAGTTCAGTCGATAAAGTAAAGGTAAGAGTACTAGATCTGGACGATTGACTGCGTAGCACCTGTCACCGGAGTCGCCGCCGAACACCGGCTGTGAAGTATGCCGGTCATCCACAAGAAGAACAGGCTCAGCAGGTACGCACGACAGCAGCTTCCCTTGGCGACGCCGATCATCTCAAATGTACCCTGCACCTCAGTCGATCGACTCAGCACCCGCAACGTACGCTTTTCCATCTCATCACCCTCCAACCATCTCCCATCCTGTCGCCACACCCTACGCAGAGGCACAGCGCTGAGCGTCGTCTCTGCTCCTCAAGCACCGTTCTTCTTACTGATTACATCCCAGCAAAGCGAGAAGAGCTGATTACACCAGTCACATCTCCCCAGATTAGACCGCAATCGCAACTCTAATCTCGCGCTACCTACGAATAATCACATATCACTACGTTAACCAGCCATTCGCCAATCGCCGACCTTGAGAGACTGCTATGGGTATCATGTCTCAACCTACCAGCCCCGGCCAAGTCGTTGACCCTTTCACTCGCCGGCCGAGTTTAGGTCTTGCGAAGCCCTCTCGTCAGAACAGTATTGCGTCCGAAAACCTGCAGGATGTTGGCCTGGATCGGCGCGCGCAGACACATCATCATGCTGGTGTGCAGCCTTTAGTTGTTAAGCGGAAGCAGTTGCCTTGGCTTGCGAAGAAGGAAGGGAAAGATGGTGGAGTGGCGAAGAGGGTTGCTGCGGAAGCTGTAGGAGTTGAATTGGCTGGTTTGGCTCAGATTGGGCAGGATTCGGCCGGTGTTCTAAAGCAGAAAGACCTGGGTATGTCTCAAGGGGCTGCTCCGGCTATAGCCCCAGTCGAGGCAGCTTCTTTGAATGGCAAGGGAGAACCAAAAGCTTCTGACACGGCAATGCCGTCCTCAGGAAAGAGACCGTCCATTACCCCACTCGGCCATGACATGTCCGTTCGAGCCGTGGGATCCACTCGCTCCATGGAACAAGGCGAGAAACAAGTCCGGCCACAGAGATCGCTTTCGCTCGGCGCTGAACTTAGGCCTGGCGTCAAGCCTCTGCGTTCGAAGTACCAGGCCAAGCAAGTGTTTGGCCTGGAGAAGACGAAAAAGGTCGATCTGGAAGATTATACCCCATCCGAGTATAGCACCACGGTCTCTTCGTCCGACGTTGAGCACCCGCCAACGATACCCATGACAGCTCCCGTCAGCTCCAATCGCACAGTGCATCAGCCTATCCCAAGGCGTCAGGTAGACTTGACTCACTATCAGCGCCAGGTGCAGAAGGCGGCAGATCGCAAAGAACACTTGAGCCGCCAGGAGCCTGGTCTTTCTCTCAAGCAGCAATGGGTAAGAGGCAGACTGCCCCCTTCGCACGCGGAGCTAGCTCCCGGCGCTGTCAAGCGTAAGTGCAAGATGATGAACAGTGACTGTGAATGCAGCACGACTAGTGTCCAGGCACGTGAAGAAGGAAAAGCCGATTTGGCGAAGGCAATGCCGCAAAAAGCAGCCTCTGTGTCCCATCCTGGAGATATAGATCGTCCGGCGCATCCGCGACTTACTCGGGCAGTGCAGCGACCGTCTGATCAGAGGGCAACCTCTTTACAATCTCACGACAAGACACAACAAGCTGGGCTTGTATCGACTGGATCAGATGTACCTCAGCATGTTGACGGCAATGATAGCCGAAAGAAGACTCTCCATGAATTGCCGGTTCATCTGATGGAGAGTTCTTCTCATTCCACAGACATTCCGTCTCACCTAATAACTAGCACAGATGCCTCGAACTCATCTCGGAATATCTCGCCAAAAAACACTGTCAATTCAATTCCTATCCCACGCCACCCACCGCCTATCGCCACCACAAGTCGCGATCTGCGTCGTGAGACACGCAAAATGGACACTGCGATCCGTGACCACGAGAAGCTAATGGGCAAGGCTTTCGGTGCAGCCGATGAAGCTGCAGGGCGTGGTCATTCTAACGAAGTGGCTCGGATTTTGGAAGGTGCTTCATCTGCTCTACACAATGCCAGCACGACAGCCTTGTATCGTCGAAGCACGGCCCGTCCAATCAATTCTCCGCTCCGGCTATCGCCTTCAGAATCAGGTCTTTCCACGGACGGCGAGTTCTCCGATGATCACGACCTGTGGGATCTCCAGCACAGCCGTGAGCACTCTGCAGAGACGGCCCCGACTCTGGTCACTGCACAGTCTTCGAAGTCGCCTCTACTGGCTGCACTGTACACGAAAGATGGCAGGCAGCCGGTACCTCGTCGTGCTTCGATGCATTCTGGCTCGTCTGCAGAAGACGTCTCTATTGCGCCTACGCCACCCGGACTCTATCAGCCACCATCTGTCGAGTCGATCGTTAGGGATTTTGCGTACACCGATATCCAGAGCGCAAAAGCGCGATCCCTGGCGTCTCTCGCAGCCAAGAAAAGCTTTGGTGCCGCCGCAGATTTTTACAACGATCATGGAGAGTCTGTTGCTTACCAGCCCGGCGTACGGAAGAGCATGAACCCTCCTTTGCCTGATCTACCTGCCGAGGAGGTACCTTCTGCTGGGCATAAATCAAAGCACCACAAGCCGGCAAAGCCCGCTCGACCGCTGCATGAGACCAGTGCGGAGCAGATCGAACTCAGAGAGCTGGAGCACGTCCCTACTTCCAGTGAACCACCGAAGCCTGCCGTCGACGACAATGTGACACCCAATGGTACGAGGCACCCACATAAACGCGGAAAGAATCACCCACACGTCTCCGACTTCTTCGAATCATCCTACTATCGGCACCCAAACGTCAACCCTACCGAAGCAGCCCGGAAGCTGTCCTCAGTCACAGACACCAGGTCAGTCTCCAAAGCACCAGCACCACCGCCTCCTCCTCCTCAAGATCCCCCCTTGCTTCTCCGCGAGAGGACCCGACGGCCTGAAGAAGATGATCAAGATGCTAAATACGTGAGGTCAGTGATCCTTCCCGCGCGGCCATCGTGCCCACCAATGACGTGAGCTTAAAGAATCCACGCAGAAAGCACATCTCGCTACGCGAGGGCCAGGGGTTCAGCCTTGGGCGGTATCATAGACGCCAGCCGATCGCGAGTGGCATCCGGTACGCAAGAGGATTGCCGCGACGGTTGCGTGCTTCAATACTGTGTTTATCGGGTTGATTGCGGGGATATATGTAAGTGTGCGCGAGAAGGGTTGGATGGAGCGTGCGTTTGCTAATGGATGTTGTGTTTAGGCGGGTGAGGTGCCCAAGATGCAATATCAGATTGCCGACATCAGCCACAAAGTGCTCATGGGCAATGTCTTGTGAGTACAAGTGTAAACGAAGACAGACTCGACCCGATCTAACTTCACTAGGCTTTTCTGTGGTCTTGGGTTGACTACGTTCATCTTCTGGCCGCTACCTCTGCTTCACGGCCGTAAACCGTATACTCTCCTAGCCTTTGCCTTGATGCTGCCTTTGCAGTTCCCGCAAGCAATAGCCGTTAGCGGCAACCAGTCACGTCCGGATAGCACGATCACCAGGGTCGGTTTGCTGCTACCTCGCATCTTCACAGGAATTGCAATGGGCTTCGCCAATATCAACCAGCTGCCCACTCTCCTTGACCTGTTCGGCAGCTCGCTTATGTCGGAAGCGCCACATCAGGAGTTCGTCAACAATGATGATGTGAGACGGCAAGGAGGTGGCGTCGGCATCTGGCTTGGGATCTGGTCTTTCTGCTTCGTCGGATCCCTCTCCATCGGCTTCTGTATCGGCGCGTGTATCATCGCCGGCCTCGATCCAAGCTGGGGCTTCTACATTGTCGTTATCCTCCTGGCGTTCTTCCTGCTGGTCAACGTCATCATCCCCGAGACCAGACGTGCTCCGTATAGACGCTCGATCGCACATTTCTTCGACGATGACGATCGGCTCCGTAGACGCGTCGCTCGAGGCGAAGTCAAATTGCATATTTCCAACGATGGACCTAAATGGTGGTTTCAAGAGGTCTGGGCTGGACTCGTCCTGACCAAGCGCATGATCGGTCAGCCTGGCTTCTTTGTCCTGGGCTCTTATATCGGCTGGATCTATGCCCAAGTAACCCTCGTCATCCTCTTTCTCGGCGCCCTGCTATCCCGGGATTATACCTGGCAGTCACAGTACGTCGGTCTCGCTTCCCTATCCCTCGCCATCGGGGCCTTCTTCGCCATGCCGCTAGCCAAAGCCTCAATCTTCAGCCGAGCCAGATTCACCCCCCAGCGAACGGACAGCATGACGATGCGCGCCCCGCGGCTGACCTAGTCGTCCCACCTCGTGCGACGCTGCATCTTCACACTCCTCTTACCCTTCGCCGCTCTAGCCTTCGCCCTCACCGCCTCCGGGGAATCCATCAGCTGGACCGCCCCCGTCCTCTTCACGGGGCTCATCGGCTTCCTCTCCTGCCTCGCCATGGCCGAGTGCGTCGGCCTCATCATGGAGACCTTCGACACCTGCGACCTGCTACCGGGCGTCAACTCCAAGCACCGGCTGAACTCGATGGCGGAAACGACCCGTCGCCGTCGGACAAATTACTCCTCCTTCCCCCGCGTCTGCGCCGGCTTCTTCGCCGCCCAGTCCCTAGGCTTCTTCCTCGCGGCCGCCGCAACGGGCGTCTCGGGCGATATCACCCGAGCTCTCGGCGCCCAGGTCGCCGTCTCCATCGTCGCGGCCATTTTACTCTTCGTGACGCTGTTATTCATGTTCATCATGTGGCGCTGGAAGGAAGTCCAAGTCATACCCAATAGCGTCTTTGGCGCCGCGACGCGGAAGGGGAGTACGGCGTGGAACAATGCTGCCGGAGGTACTGCTGTTGGAGGAGGAGCAGCTGATGATACCGACTGGAAGGCCGTCGTGATCGGGAACCCTTCGCAGAAAATGCGGAGGATCAATTTACTTGAGATGGGTAGTCAGACGCGGTGGACGGAGATCAGGAAGTTGAACCGGCTTATGGGGAGATGATATGGATGAGAATAGGAGCACAGTCTCACAAGGACTTCTTGGGCATGCGAGCTTTTGGGGGTGGGGTATATGTAGCCTTTTTCACTATGAACCTAATTACTTCATTCTTTCCTCCGTGGAAAAGCGCAAGCTACTTTGCACAGAAAAATTGTAGTTATATGCAGTATTTTTACATACAGGATCCCAACTCTTGTGGGAAAAAAAAGCCGAGCTTGTGGGTATCAATGAGATGGGCTTCCGGTAGTATAACGCCATATGAGTATTAACCTCGCTCGTCCGTCCTTTTGTATATAGTCATCCCGATAAATCTTGTAGCCGAGAGAGAAGGAGAAAAATGATGTATGTGACGTGTTCTTCGTAGCCATTCGCCGGGGTCTGATAGCTGTGAACCATGTTGGCAGTATTCTGTAACACATTCGTCGTAAGTAGCGCATTTCTAAGCAATGTCGTAGTTATGGCGCCACGCTGCGCTTAGCTCGGGTTCCTCGTGACGCCGAAGAGGTACGCGAGGTCCTGGACGTTCAGACGCGAGAGGCTCTTCCCAGCCGCTTCGTCCAATGCCTCGCCGACAAACTCCCGTTTCCTCTCCTGGATCTCCATGATCCTGTCTTCGACCGTATTTTGGATCAGCAGCTTATGGACCTGTACGGGACGAGTCTGGCCCAAACGGTGCGAACGGTCGATCGCTTGCTCTTCGATGAAGGGGTTCCAGAAAGGGTCCATGATGATGACTTGACTGGCCATGTTTAGGTTCAGGCCAGCGTTGCCGGCTTTGAGCGAGACGAGCATGATGCGCACATCCTGCTGCGAGCGGAAGTCGTCCACGGCATCCTCGCGCAGCTTGGCGTTCATGCTGCCGTCGTACCGCCGGTAACCCCATCCGCGCTCATCGATCGGGATCTCCAGCAGGTCGAGCAGCGTAGTCCATTGGGAGAAGATGAGGACCTTCTCGCCTTCGATTTTGACATCCATGATGGCCGTCAAGATCTCAAGCGTCTTCTCAATCTTGGCAGAAGAGACCCAAGTCTCTCGCAGCTGACGAAGGTACTTTTTGCGAAATGTTGCGTTGCGAGCGCCAAGCGTCTTCAGATCTGCCAGCGTGACGTTCTTCTTGGATTTCGCTTTCTCTTTCCCTTTTGCCTTCTTCGATTTCTCGCCCTTCTTTGACTTGCTTGAAGCCTTCCGAGAGCGGGCCTTGTTCCCTGCTGCGTCTGAAGGACCTGCGCTTGAAGGGTCCGCTTCATCATCGTCGTTAGCAATCACAAAGCCCCTCAAGTTGCCGCGCTCGTCGACGTCGTCGGCATCCTCGTCGTCTGATTCCGTTTCTGACTCGCTCTCAGACCCACTCTCGTCACCCTCATTGTCCTTTTTGTCGTCATCGTCAAGAATATCCATTTCTTTGCGTTCGTCTTCCGTCAACAGCTCTGGCTGGTGTACTCTCTTGAAGTTTTTCAAGTCTGTGATCTTCTTCTTATGGATGGGTCCACGGCAAGTCGGACATCTGGCTGCTGCTCCGTCGCCATCGTCAGCGCCTGCAGCAATGGCGTTCGACGAGTCAGTAATTCGCGAGAAGCACTCCAAGCAGGCGTCATGACCGCATGGGATGAAGATGGCTGGATCGGGCGCAGCATCAAAGCAGATGGAGCAGTCAAAGTTGCCCTCTTTCTCGCGGATGCGTGCTACGACCTGGGGATCGAGTTGCTTTGCCATCTCCAGCATTTCGTCCTGCTTCATGTCTGCCACACCTGCCACGCCATAATCTTTGATGAGATAAGGATGGCAGCACGCTTGGCGCAAACGAAGCAGGAGGATAAGGATAGCCGAGTACTGCTTACCCACAGTACCTTCAGAGTAGTACTTCTCGAATTGGAGTCTAGTGCCTTTTTCCAGATGCTCGTAGAAATCGCGTTCACCTTCGTCGAACTCCGGATTGTCGACAGCCGCAGTACGGTCGGGCAAGACTAGAATAGGCTGGCCTTCGAAAGTGCTCTGTTTTGTTCGACGGATCATAATTGCCTTGATCAGCGTTTGCAGCTTCCTCATTGCCGATTCCCTCAGAACCTCCGAACCCTTTTTCAATGGGCCTGAAAAGTCAGTCCTGAACTTCTCCCATCTATGATAAGGTCTAATTTGTAGGAAGTGTACAAGCGAAAAGAGTTCGTCGACGTGATTCATCATCGGTGTGCCAGTCATGCAGAAGCGATATTGCGCGTTTAGCTGAAATGCGGCCCTTGCGGTTGCCGTTGAGCGGTTTTTAATGCACTGCGCTTCGTCTAGAATCACTCTGTACCAATGGGCATCTGGGCCGATGAGGGCGCACTTCTCATGTGGGTACGGGCGCGCATCGGGATCGTTCTTCTGACGCAGAGTGAACTTTTCCATTTTCTTCAGTTCCGAAGCGAGACTGCCATAGGTAGTCAAGACTACATCATAGACGCGGAGGTCTCTGAAGTCCTTCTTCTTCGCCGACCCGTGATGAATGAAGACACTCATGGAATGTCGAGGGCCAGTCTTGATCTTCGACTGGATCTCTTGCTTCCACTGTCTCATGAGCGCCACCGGAGCGACTATTAGCGTCGTCTTGAGCCTTGGATCCTCGGAACGCCGCGTCGCCATCAATGAGAGCATCTGGATAGTCTTGCCGAGGCCCATGTCGTCGGCCAAGACACCGCCTTTGTTGGTTCCCTCTTCGCAATTTTTCAGCCAGGTCAAGCCCATTTCCTGATACTTGTGAAGCTTGACCGCCATGGCCTCCGGCGTGTGCACTCGTAGATGTTCTGGAAGCTCCTCATCTGGCCTAATGTTGTTCAAGAGCGCGTTGATTTCCTCTTTTGTCCTGGTTGGATCCATGTCGGCAATGGCGTCGTAGCGACTATTGTAGAGGTCTTCAAGTCCAGAATATGCATGCTGGCCCAACGGACTTGGGCGCATACCTCCGAAGAATACATCGTGATCAAGTGAGAAGGGATCGATGCTGGAGCCGGTGCCCCCTGAGCGCCCTCCGTTGATCAGGTAATTCGCCTCTTCGATATTGCTGCCGTAGCCTTTATAACCGGGATGACCATTATAGCCGTTGTAGCCATTGTGGCCTCTCATGGCAGACTGCGCGTTCCAGTAGCTGTTGCTATTTAGTGTGCCGTAGCTGGGGTATGAAGGCGTCGCTGTACCGTATACAGGCTGAGGCAATTGACTTGGTGTAGACGAGGCTGGAAAGGAACCTGGCATACGGTATCTGGTAGGTCCATCATACCCACCATAAGCTGGCCGAGGGGTACGAGCACTAGGCGTAAACCTGGCTGGTGCAATCTCTGACACGTCTTCGTCATCGTCGTCATCGTCCCCAGTAAGGTCGATAACGCCACCATTGTATGGGCGCGGTCTCTGCGGCAACTGCTGCGATGAGGATGGGCCCGGCTCCGACTTGATCGACGGCTCAGGTTGGAATCGCTGCGAAGGAACTTGCGGTGGCGCTTTGAAAGTGGGCCTGGCGGGCTGATATTGTGATGCAGAGGAGGAAAAGGGATCGGGTTGTCGCGATTCGCTGTGCTCTCGCTTGACGGAAGGTGGCCTCATGAATGCGCCGTTATGTCCGATGGTTGTTTGGACACCTGGGCGCGACGAAGAAGCAAAGGTCGAGGCTGGTCGCGACTGCGGCTGGCTTAGACTTTGTGCCAATGCTCTGTCCGCCTCCTCGGCATCCCTCTTTCGCTTCATTGATGCCTCATATTGAGTCTGTCGTTGTCTGACACGATCTTCAGATCCATTGCTACGGCCAGGAAAGAATATGGGCTCGTCAGAGTCTTGCGAAGATGTTGGCGTCCCAACGGCGGAGGGATCCGGTGTGGGTCGCTTCGAACGCTGGTCATAACTGTCGAGCCCCAGACCGCGCTTAACACCTTGAGCTTGTGGAGCAGCAAGATAGCCTTGGCCGCTATGGGAAGGCTGCCTATTCATTGTGGGATTTTGAAAGCCGTTGGGTTGGTCTGCCGTGCCATCCGAGCCCCAATGGGGTGATGTCTCTTGTTCTTCATACTTGGTCTGTAGCCACTCTTTCAGCTCACGCTTGGTGTTCTCATGCCCGTTGAGCGTTTCTCGAAAATCGTCGGCTTCGGGATCGAGCGTGGAGATAAGGTGGTCCATGAAATCGAGTTCATCCTGGATCTCCTCGACCGAGGCGTTTGGAGGAAGGTCCACAGGCATTCTGAAGTATGAAGTCTGCCTCTAGACACGTGGTGTTGCAGTAAGGATCTCTGGCGGCGGCTGTGATACCGGCAATCTTCACTAATACAGATCGCCCATGTCGAGGCAACTCCGCGACACGCTGGCTGGACGAGTCTCCCCGCTTTACATTGAAGGGCCGTGATTGCTGGACACGTGCCCACAACTGTCAAAGTCGTTATCACAGAAGGGGTTGCAGTTCAGGTCGAGATCAACTGCTCAAATCCTCGAGTCTAGCTCTCCTTCACGAAGCTTTGCGACGCGTTAGTTTCAGGCAGAACTGGCCTGTGCGCTGCAGTGACGTTCAGCGGGAGCAGCCGAGTATGGGGAATTAGATAAGATATCCATGGATCTCCACTGATAAGCATCGCCATCTTTTCTAATGCCATCGATCCTCATAGTAAAATTCCCAAAGTAAAGTGTCGTTGTTCTCTAATTTGAAACAATTTCTATCACGCTGACTCTTGTGCATGAGATTGGTGGTATTCGACCCCTGAGTGCCCTAGTCAAGAGCAACAAAGCAATTACATATTACGCGTCAATGCATGTACTACAAGATCCGACCTCTGTCTTTACAATCGTTAGGATGTCTAAAAGCATAGAAGTCTCAAACACCACTTCTTTGCCCTTAGACACTGCTTGTAAACAGCGCTCAAACGAGCTGGAGATTAGGGATTGTCAGAAGAAGCGCTGGTGTAGCTTTGTCGAATGATCCAATACGTGCGGTCACAACAGTGTTTGCGCCTAGTAGTCGCGGCATTGGTTCGAGTAGCTGCAACCGCGTAGTGGAACGAGATTGAAAGAGTGCTCTGAAGATGTAAAACAGCACATGCGCCAGGTATTGCCTACTAATTACAAAAAAGGCTATGAATTAATCCCATCTACTCTGCTACCCAAACCGCAGCCATACCCATCCCCGTACCGACACACATACTAGTCACACCAATCTTCTTATTCGTCCTCTTCAGCTCATACAGAAGCGTGCTAACCTGTCGTGCGCCTGTGCAACCCAGCGGGTGACCGAAAGCGATAGCGCCGCCTTTGGGATTGATCTTCTCCATTGGGAGACCCAGCTCGTTTGCGCACCACAGACATTGGGATGCAAATGCCTCGTTGATCTCGTAGATATCGACGTCGTTCTTGCTGACGCCGGCTTTCTCAAGCGCGACGGGGATGGCTTTCCAGGGCCCGATACCCATGAGTAAGGGTGGTACGCCGACAACTGATGCGGCGACGTACTTGCCCAGGATTTTCTGCCCGAGACGCTCGGCGGTGCTACGCTTCATGAGCAGGACTGCGGCAGCGCCGTCTGAGATCTGAGAGGCGTTGCCCGCGTGGATGGAGCCGTTCTTCGCAAAGGCGGGCTTGATCTTGCCGAGGCTCTCTTCGGTCACTTCGCGTACACCGTCGTCGGCGCTCACTGTGACTTCCTTCTCTTCTCCTGACTTTGGGTCCGTCCACTTGACCTTTATGGGCACGATTTCGTCGTTGAAGAGTCCCTGCTTCTGCGCAACTCCCGCCTTGCGGTAGCTATCAGCTGCGAACTTGTCCTGGTCCTTGCGACTGATGTTCCTGTCTTTGGCCATGTTCTCGCTCAGCATACCCATCGGTACCTTACACTCGGCTGCCGTTTCATGGTTCTCGAGGAGGTCGGAGAACTCGGAGACGGCTTGGGGACCGTACTGAGTGCTCATGCTCTCCACGCCCGCACCGACGCCGACATCGATCATGCCAGTGCGAATTGCGTTGGCGATGTCCACGCATGCTGCGAGGCCGGAGCTGCACTGTCTGTTCAAGCTCTTGACTGCGGTACTCTCTGGGAAGCCGGCCGCGAGCGCGGCGGCTCTGTATTCGGTAGCACCGCCACCTGGGGCCAACACACAGCCTACGGCGATGTCTTCTACGAGCTTGGGGTCGATGCCGGACCTCTGGATCAGCCCAGTGAAGGCGCCATGGAGTAGGTCTGCTGCCGCTGTATCCTTGAAGCCTCCCTTGCCTCCCTTGGTGATGGCGGTACGAAGGGCGGTGGTGACGACGACATCGTCGGGGTGTTTCTCCGTAAGACCAGCGGCTCCAGTGGCGTTCATGTGCCCAGCTACTTGTGAGATACGGCCCTGTGCGGACATTTTGGCGGGCTTGCTGGATTAAGAGAAGATGGTTTTAGGGAATGGTATAGTAGATGAAGAGATAGGATGTGGGATGGGGTGAGAAAGGCCTACCACGTTCTTTTGATCAACTAGCTACACCACAAGACAGAACACCTAGGCTCGGTCGTCAGCAATAGTGAGCACTCGATGTGCCTCGGTACAAAGCAAGCTGGAGCATAATTGGCTTTCATAAGACACGCACTGACTTCATCGTGCCGGATGCAGCCGAGACAATTTCACATGAATTCGCACTTGGACCAAGAGCCTCCAGATCACGTGCAAACAAGATCACATGATGGTTGAGAAGCCTCAGGCAGCACATGCCAGCGTCCGGCGGGCGGGGGGCGGCCGTCCTGCCTCTTTAAGGCCTTCGACAACCGAGTGAGCCGAGCTCCCGCGTCAGCCATGCCAACCACACTTCCAACCGCTTCCGCGCCTTCCTGCTGCGTCCTCCCCGGCGCGCTCCATTAATTGCCTCCACGGGCTCCACTTCCACGAGGGGACCCTCCGACAGAGGACAGCAAGGCCAAGCATGACCCTCTCGCTTTTCTCTCGGATCTGGCAACTGGACCAGCGATACGCTTCCCTGTTGCTTACTGTGGCGCATTTAGTCTTGGAATAAGCGAATTGCCCCGTCTGCTGATGATGGGTCTGATGGAGCATTCGGTATCTTCAGGCGGGCCCTGCGGCCACATGGCTCCAAGGACTCCGGACTAGCGACCACGGCTTGATCCTGCTGACATGACAGCATGATGTGCTGATGGTCCTGTTGACCGCCTGCCCAGGTGCTCTCTCGGCTCATGTTTCCTCGCGCCCTTCTCCGCCGCTGACAGATCGCTGTCCTCGGCGGTTCGTCTGGTATCTGGCTGCGGCGCGAAAGGCAGTAACTCGCTACTACCTCCTAGGACCTTCCGCCGATTTCAAGCGCGTATCATTGGTGTCGCGCCGACATGTCGCATGCCGGTGACGTCGCGCCGGACCCCAATAAGCGAGCCCGGCATCCTTCGCGATCCTTTGCAAGTGGAGTCGCTGCTTGTTGATCCTACTGAAACGACCTTTACGGTCTCATGTACAGTAGCCGTGATACCTCCTAGTAATGACCCGGGACCAACTCCTAGTAACGTCCCCGGTATCCGAAACCGCAATATGCCAATGGTGCGAAGGTAGGTCTTCCGAACAACCGAACGGCGCTTAACATGTTGGTGGTATCCACGCGGCGCGCCACGACACAGACAGATACATCTCCATACTTGGGAAGGACGGTAAGATGTGGCGTACGTGCCATTTACTCATATTTTCGTGGTTCCCGCGGGCTCGGACGGGCCAAGAGCTCCTTTCGTTTCCTCAAGTCACGGCGGCCGAAGAAGACCGTCTAAAGCAACACAGTTCCATGTAGTGCGAGAAGACCTCACTTAGCTGTCAAGACACTTAGACGTCGATTTGTCTTGTGCTCTTCGGCGAGGGTAACTGCCAAGTGTGATCAACGTACCTTTACTCGCACACACTCACGACAGAATGATTTCAGTCACCACGGCTCAATTGCAACATCCAAATCCGTTGGATACCCCTCTCTCCACAAGACCGCGGATTGAAACAAGATCTCCGAATAAGTCTGACATGGAGTCATTCTCACGAGACTTACCTATGCCCTCTGTCTCTCGCATCACTAGCTTAAACCAGGCTCACGCAACCCTCCTACATTGCTGTAACAAGCTTGCCCGCTTTGAGCAGTGCTGTCAGCCGCAGACCAGCACGCCATCATCACCAGTCATACAAAACACGCAAGCCGAAGAACGCAGAGCTTTCCGCCAATGGCTGCAACGATGGGAATCCGCTTTCTCGCAATTCCTTTCCACTTACGCATCCGGCATGTCGAGCGAGGACCTCAGTCAATGCCGCATTCTGAAAGCCAACCATATCGCTTGCAACATCGTGGCATCAAATGCCCGCCCTGGCACCCTTGAATTCGATGCGTACGAACAGGACTTCCAAGCCATTATCGATCTTGCGACTTCTGTCCTGCAAACCCGACAGCGGATACAAAGCAGTTCGCCTCTCAGTGCGGCGTCGACGCCGGACGTTGGGCCGCGCGCTGTTGCTGGGTTAGATGTTAGAGATCCGCTATGTATTCTCCTTGCAAGCTGCCGAAAACAGGTCCTACGTACCAGGGCGAATGATCTGCTGGTGCGATTTTATGCTATGGGCGGATCAGTGTGATCCTGTCATCAAGAGCTGAGATCCTTTCAAATGAAGATTTGCGAAGTGCACCGGTCAAAATGGCAAAAGTATCGTCGATTACATTGGCTACACTTTGCCTTTTCCGATAGCAAAAAGAGTTGCGACCTAAGGATATGGACCATGTCCTTTCTGCACAGTAAAGTGCCGGAATCGATAGAGAAGCATTGCTGAAGTATTCGAATACATGGAGAGCGGTGCAAGAAGAATCATTCGGACGAACTATGGCATCATGACAATTTTCCCACCTGCACGGTTCTCGTCCATGGTCCTGTGCGCTTCGACGATGTCTTCAAGCTTAAATGTCTTCCCGACGGTGACTTTTAGCTTTCCAGCCTCGATCTCCTCGACCAGCCCCTGCAATGGGGTCGTCATGAAACCATCCGGATCGGCATAAATGGTCAGACACACCGACGATGGTATTGCTGCCATGGGTTCAAAAGGACCGGGAAGGGTCCAACCTGACAGTGTCAGCAAAGTTGATGAATGAGCGAGTACTCGTTGCTAGACAATACCCCAACGCCGATAAAAGCCCGAGGCGTCGAAGAAACGATCAACTTACTGTTGCCAACCATACCGACCATACACACGATCCCATGTTTCTTAGCACATCGCAGAGAGTCCAGGAGCGTGGTCGTCCCAATCAACTCAAGGACCTTGTTCACACCACCACCAGTCTTCTCCCTGACCCGCTCAGCAATCTGACCATCATCAACAACAACCACATCCGCGCCATTCTCAAGCAACAACTTCTCGCGTTCCATCTTCCGCGTTGTGGACACAACCGAAATCCCATGACTCTTCGCAATCGCCGCTGCCGCAAGCCCTACACTCGTCGTACCGCCCCGAACCAAAAGCGACTCGCCCGCTTTCATCTGCAAAGCATCAAAAACACCTCCGTACGCCGTCTGCAACATCTCCCCACACGCCCCGAGAACCTCCCAGGGCAGACTACACACGATCTTCTGGCACCGCTCCGCCCTCACGCAGCAGAATTCAGCGTACGACCCATCGAACTCCCTCCCCATCCCGCCCAGCGCAGTGACTACGACATCCCCCGCCGCGAACTCCCCGCCCGGCGCCGTCTCCACGAGCCCCGTCGCTTCGATCCCTAGGATCCGCGGGAAGGTCACGGGACTGTGACCCTGGCGCGTGAAGAGCTCGGAGCGGTTGAGTCCGATGGCTTTGATGCGGATCAGGACCCAGCCGGGATTTGCGGTTGGGACTGGGCGGTTTTCGAGCTTTAGTTGTTCCGGTCCGCCGACGGTGTAGATTACTGCAGCGCGCATTGTTTTTGGCTGGAATGGAGGGGGTAGGGGTTGTTGGTTAGTTGGGGAGACAGACGGGTGGTTATCAGGGGTTGCGGAGGAGATCTTACCGTCGTCATGGTTGTTGGAGAAAGTGTGTCCCCTTTGTCTCTTAGTGTTCAAATTTATAAAAGTAGTGATGTAGTCTAGGTAGACGTGAGAAGGATACCATAGGACGTCCGTAGAATCAGCCACGATCGAAGGACCAGCGCATTAAAGACGAAAGGCTATCATATACCCAGCCAAAGCAGCTCTTGCCTGGCCCAGCTTTGACGGGAGAGGCGTCAAGACTTGCTCGCTCATCTCTGACTAAACGCGGCAGAGGTGTTGTCTCTGTGAAGGTGGCGCTAAATAGTAGAGCTCGACATGCCGGATTGGTCGGTCCCGCTGGCGGTACGAGAGGACACGGAAAACGAGGGGGGATAGCTTACAGTAGCTTGAGCTTGACTTGTCTTGACCATGCAGAAGTGCTTGCTCGCGTATTTGACGTCTCATTGCGTCTGCAGTTCTAAAGGAACGCAAGCTTCAACATCGAAAGGGTTGTCGACAGACTAATTTGCATCAGTGGGCGTGCGATGGGTTGACGGGTAATCAAGAGCACGTCTAGAACATTGGATAGGAACGTTTATGCGAAGTGGCTTGTATCTAGCATGTACGAACGACATTCGTCTTTACTGCACTATGCAAAAAAGTACCTAAAGCTCCAGGAATTGCACTAGATCCTCGTCAGATGTACTTCTAATCCCAACCAAACGCCTCCCAAAATCTCCCACATGCAAAAAGCGATCCTGCAATGCCGTCAGAAATTCCCATATTCACCTCTCAGTACCCAACCCCTCAATACCCAAGTCAACACCTCTCAAAGTTAACCAGAACCTCAAGCCAAAACCCGATCCAAACACCGTCCCACCCCCTCTCATCCCATACTCGACTCACCAATCCCCCTAACCCCACCAGCACCAACCCCATGTCTCCGATCCCCGGCACCGAACACCAACTCCAACATCTTCCGTCTCTGCGTCTCGCGACTAGTCTTAAGCTGGACATACGTGCCCTCCAGTCCCTTGACCTGCTCCTCGACACTAAGAGTACTACTATTCATACCCCTGACGAGCGGGGAGACGAGTTTCCTGCGCAGGGTCTCCAGATTACTCTGCAGCTGCCTCAGCCGCTGATTATGATCGACGAGGACGCGTTTATTGAGGACGGTGCGATCGCGGACCGAGGCCAGCAAGTCGCGGTTCTTCTCGTACTTGCGCAACTTCGACGCGTTGACCCCGATCACTTTCACCCAGAGCGAACCCAGGAAGTCGCTTTCTAGTCGTTCTTGCGTGTCCTGCTCCCGGATCACGGAGCGTTGGAGGTTGAGGAATTGTTTGTCGATGGCTTCGAAGAGCTGGAAGAGCTGCGTGCTGTATTGCAATTCGGAGGAGATGGCTTCTTCCAGCACGGAGAGGTATTCCGTGAAGACGCGTTCGAGCGTGGCGCGGTTGTGTTGGTGGCGGGTTAGGCCGAGGAGGTTCTGGGCGAGTTGGCTGGAGCTCATGAGGCCCGCGCGGGTTAGGAGGGCGTGCGTGTTGGACCAGACGGAACTTATTGTGCTGGTTGGGGATGCGGCGAGGTTGGTTAGCTCGCGTTGGGCCCATTCCATGGTGAGGAGGATGTTGTCGATGTCGCCATCTACGCCGGCGAAGAAGCGCGTGAGCTCGGAGGCGAGCGTCTTGATGGAGTCGCTTAGCTCGTCGAGCTGGTGCACGATGATAGGCGCTGAAGTCATGTTCGTGTTTCGCACGCTCTCGCCCAGATCCCATACTGCGACACCAGTCTCATCTAGTTCGCTGATCTGAGCATGTCCCCGCTCTGAGTAGTAGATGGCAGGCTCGAATGACTTTGCAAGTCCAGCAACTTTGATCAGGTCGGGTACCGGTCCGAACGTAGGCGTGGTGAAAAGGTTGACGGCAAGTGACCACGCCACCAATGCGACGATGGTGTAGGCAAAAGCGTGCCACTTAGACTGGCCAACATGCGCATAAGCTTTGCGGAGAGTGGCAACCGTTTCTTCTATCGGTTGAGTCTTTTGAACTACATCGAGGCGAGTGGAGAAGCGGAAGTCTATGTATTGGCCTTTGATTAGCTTGGGCTGTGTTGGGACATGGGTGGAGCTGATGACGGTCGCGGGTGTGAGGGAGGATTCCATGCTGATGCTGCGCCCATGCGACTGTCTTTGTGAAGAACAGTGATCCGCACGAGGCATGGCCTTGATGCTAATCTGCACGCGCATGTTGCAGAACCATGCGCATACAGTGGGTACGAAGTAGGAACGATGTATCCAAGATGAACTTCAAGAGGAGAAACGAAAAAGATGACACTTACAATTACTCTGCGTGGGCGTCTCTAAAGCGGGGCTGTCTGTGTCGTCGCTGGCATTCACATGTCCGCCACCGCCACCTCTGTCCACCTCACCGGCCCCTGCGCCAAAGTTCGGCTCAGGACTGTTACTTGGACTTCTCCCCTTTGTCGGACTGAGGGGCAGAGGTATTCTCGCTGCGGCCTGGTGGAGCGTCACGTCTCCGTCGTCTTCTTCTATCGCATCGTGGTACTGCGGACTTGGCTCCTTGCTCCTATACCCTCGTGCGCGACTAGGAGACAATGATGACTGATCGTGGTGGTGATTGAACCAGCCGCTCCCCGCTTTCCGCCAGGCGGGCGGGCTGTAACTCCTTCTACTGCTGCTCGTCTGTTCGGAGTAATCGCTGTTGATGTTGCTGCGGAAGCCGGAGTGCTGGCTTGGGTAATCGGGAAGAGTAGGAGAGAATTCACGCGAGTTGGTGGGCAGTTCGGGGCTGTCCATGTTGGCGCTGGCGGCGAGGCTGTTGCCAGAGAGTTCGAGGTAGGCTTGCCGGGCGGTCATGGCGGTCGAGTGGTGGTCGATCATGCGGCAGGTGCGGTATTGCTTGCTCCGGGGTGCGTTCGCAGTCACTATCGGTGAAGTGTTGTGCGCTGGTGAAAGTGAGAGAGATGGGTGATTGCTCTACTGTGTTGGAGAAGACTTGTCGCTTCCGTCGCAAGTGTCGCGTTGTCGCAGGTCGTCTATCATGCGTGTCGCATCGACGGGCAGCCTAAGGTATGTCTAACACCTGACTGGCGCTGTCTCTCATGCGGCGGGGACAAAGAACGTGATATGATGATGGCGCATACACTTGACAACTAGATGCAGATGCGGGAGCGGATAAGGATGCCGATAGATGGGTAGGAGGAGATAGAGATAGAGAGGGAAGATGTACTTAGACCTACCTAGGTACTATGTAATTCGCTGCGCATTGGGGCGTCCATACCCCTCTGGACTCGCTGGGATGTGAGGTGCAGATGGAGAGGTGGCTGGAGAGCGAGCTCGACCTGCATACGTGCCTGCGACTGCATCCCCACTTGGAGGAGAGGGGAAGCGGATGACTGGATGACTGGGTTCCACGATACCCGGCGCTACCCGAGACCTGCAGTAGTGTCTCATTGCTTTTTGGTATCTCTGGATACATGTAGCTTCTTCAATATTAGACTTCCTCGCAATATAACACTTGGCATTGGTTTAGTGCCTATGCACCATGAGTAAACCTGATGAGTCTGATTCCGCTGATTCACACCCCAAGCCATGAAGTGTCCCGCAGATCATCGCCTTGTAGGCTTCTGACTGAAGTGTCTGGAAGCCGTACGGCCGTCCCATAAGTATGTTCAGACACGGAAAGATACCCACATAGTCGCTAATGCGGGTATTCTGGAACATTTGAGTCCATTGGAGTCCCAGCCAGCGGCTAAAGATGAGCTGCAGCTTCAAACTTCCGCTGAAAGCATCTAGCAGAACCGACTGACATAGGTCTGATCCGGAAGAGATTCATTCGCACCTGGCCACTGCATCGTGCTCGCTGTATGGCGATGCTCTGCGCTTGAACCCCCCTAATCGGCTTCAATGCGTCCAGCTAGGCGAAGCTTCAAACTCTGTCTCCTCGAAAGCTTGGATGATAACCCACTCGGCTAGGGGACCTTGAAGGTGCCTGATTAAGACTGGTTGATGTATCGTATAGTTTTAGAGCATCGTGAGAGATTCTCCATTTCTCCAATTAAGGGAAGTCCCAGCTCGGAATGTGGGACGGCAACTTCCAATCGAGCCGTAAATGGGACCGGATGCGAACTCCTACCGGTCCAGCAGCGTGGGCTCCCCAGTGAAATTTCACCATGCCTCTACCAACCGTTTCAACTTCCTTTCGCATCTCTCTTCCCGTCCTCTGCCCCTTCCGCCGGCGCAGTACCCGCATCACTCTGCTCATCCTCCACCAAAATCTCCTGCGAGCCATGAAACAGCGACTCATGTACCTTCGCCGCCGGGTCGCCTTGAGCCGCCACATTCACCCCGACCTCCTGATCCATCACCCCAACAGGATCCCGCCCTTGCCACGTCAAGCTCGCAAACCTGACACACTCATCCAGGACCTCGAGCCGCGTCTTGCGCTCCTCTTTCGAAAGCGCAATCTCCGGGATCTGCGTCCACCCGTGTTTCCTATCCTCGTAGCGCAGCGTTTTCACGTCTTTGCTCCGGCCTTCGTGTTCAACTTTCTTCGTCCAGTTCTCGCTTTGTTCCCATAACGTGTCCAATCCCGTGAGGATGAGCAGGATCTTGGCGTTTTGATGGAGCTCTGTGCTCGTGTCTACCAAGCCAGGCGAGGCGCGCGCGTGCGCTGACATCTCCCGGCTTACGTATGTCGAGGCGAGGTGGTCGTCGATGTTCCAGCCTTTCTCTTTGCCCTGTTTGAGCTGGGGCATGCGTTCGTGTCTGTACCGCTCGCTGGGTAGTTGGCGGAGATCTAAGCTTGGGTAGAGTAGCAGTAGGGGCACCGGTGCAGGGTACTCCGGTGGTATAGGGCTAGGCCATTCCGGCAAGCCGAAACTTGCGGGGGCGTTGATGGCCATGTTGAGTGCGATGTTGCCTCCGCTGCTTGCACCGCTGAAGCCTATCTTCTGGATGTCGAGCTCGATCTTCGGCACAGGTGGCAGGGGTACCCTTCCAGCATCGCGGTCCTCTTTCGTTCCTAATGTCTGGTACCATTGCGTCCGGAAGAACTCTGCAACGTTTTGTCTTAGCGGCTCGTACGCCGGGAAGCTGGGGTCCAGCACGGCTCTGACAACGTCTTCGGCATCTTCAATCGCAGCTGGGAACTTGTCGAAGGGCGCCATGCGGTAGTCCACGCCGATCACAATCGCGCCGAGCTCCCGGCAAAGTTTCGAGCAGAAAGGAGCTTGCTCTAAACATGATCCAAGGTAAAAGCCTCCGCCGTGATAGTCCATGACGATCGGAAACGAGTTTGGCTTTGGTGTGGGGTCTCCTGACTGGGGATCCGGGTACTCAACGGGCGGGCAAAATACAAACACTTGTACTGTGCGGCCTGGCTGCCGGGAAGGCAATTGCAGTTTGAATGGCATCGGGCCATTCGGGTTCGTGATTTTCAGCGCTGCCAGAGGTACAGCTCTTGGCATGCGAACAAAAGCAGTCTTCGCAAGCGTGGAGAAGGACTCTTTGCTCCATCGCTGCGCCTGCTGAAGAATCTTGGGTCTTTTGTTACCGCTCATGGTCCTTGGCAATATGTCGATTTAGGAAGGAACGCAAAGGCGAACGGCGGCTTGGCCAGGTCTTTTGTTGTGGAGCAGCCCACTAAGCTGACTGGAGTGACCTTTGCTGTTAGGAAAAAGGCATCGAGTGAACGTCGTACCTCGACAGCTTCGCAAAAGCTTCACAATCCAGCTATTTCTTGTTTTGTGTTGATTCTCGATCGTCAAAGAAGTGATGCAATAATCAGCCCCAATGCTTACCTCCGAGGCAAGATCGATAGATCGAGGCTGCTCCTATTGGCGGAACATCTTCGGCAGGGGTTCAGTGGCTTTCAGGTTTACCTGTTCCTTGCGACCTCAATCATGGCAGCAACCGCAGACTACTATATACACAACACATCTGAGCCATCCACGGCCAATATTGATACCGGAATAGGCATTTAAAAGATGAACATTCAACAAAGGGCGCATGACATTCGTTTAACGATACACGCTGAAGGTGACGAGATGTAGCGCTGAAAACTGCTGACATGGGCCTCGAGAAGAGACCAAGTTCTACAAGACAGCAGACAAGTCAACCCTTTGGGCTGCCTGTCGAGCTTTTCATCGTTCCCACGTTGCTTCACGGTAGTGAATATAATCGGCTGCCGTTGGTTTCTTTTGGTTGAGTGACGAGCGCATCCAGCTACGGCGACGGGAATTATGGTCGGCCCTTTAGTGAACAAGGAACGGATTCTCTATGTTCGTATATGTGTGTGAGGATGTTCCCAATACAACTCGCGTACGAAGAAGTTTGAGAGAGACGAGGTTGTTCGCGTAGAGCTTGGTTGTGGAGACGGCGGAAGCGGCAGCTTAGCAACCTTTAGCGTGGGAAACCAGAGCTGCGACTAACCTCAATCTAGAAGGTGCGAAAACGGTACCTTATCACCTTGCCTACAACGTGCCACCAGGACTGACTAATGCTAGACTGATGTCTTGCATTAGTTGCGAGCGGAGACCGTGTAGACTTCCAAACTAAAAGCGCTATAACTCGCTGGTCGGTGGCAATTTACTACACCTTCGGCCGCCCCCGACTGTCTTGATAAGGATCCAGCAATGCCGTCCAGTTCCGGACCGTTCACCGTCGCAGTGCTAGCGGGCACAGACGTGGTGATAAGCAGCGGTGAAGCATCGAAGCCCTTTAGTCTTGCTTCTTTATTGAGCTTCCAAAGTCTTGGGTCTGTCCTTTTCACGGACAGATGCTGCAACAGGAGCACAAGCTCTCCCTGATACTAGTTACATTTCTTCCGCTGCACTCTCGTTAGAAAGTTGTTCAATCATTGCAATGATGAGACCTTTAACCAGCATTGCCGTTCTTGGGGCACTCGCTCACGCTGCTCCAACAGACGATAAACGAGACGTTGACACACGCTTTCCATACAATGGCCCTGCAGTGCCAGTCGGAGATTGGGTTGACAACAGCATTAATGGTAATGGCAAGGGCTATAAAAGGCTCACTGAACCACCTGCTGTCAAGCCCAAGACCGCGAATGCAACCAACAATGTCAACGTTATCTCGCTTGCATATGTCCCAGGCGGCATGAACATTCACTACCAGACCCCATTTGGCTTGGGAGAGGCGCCATGCATTTCATATGGTGTCTTCCCTCACGCTCTTTCTCATGTCGCTACGGGTAAAAGCCGCACGTAAGTTGAATCCAGAGATATTAGTTGGTTCTGAACGCCACACTTCGATCGATCTGACCATGAAGCAGCTACGGGAGAACACCATCTTGCTCGCAAACCGACGCAATAACTCAATGCAACGAATTCTTTCACGATGTGCAGATCGCGAATCTCACGTCTGATACGACTTACTACTATCGCATTGAGGCAGCCAATGGCACTACGGAATCTCCTATCCTCAGTTTTAAAACAGGCCGTGCACCTGGGGAGAAGGAACCATTCTCCGTTGCCGTGTTGAACGACATGGGCTACATGAATGCGGGTGGTACTTACAGACAACTTGCAAAAGCGGTCGACGAAGGAGTCGCTTTTGCGTGGCACGGTGGTGATATTTCGGTAAGCCTCCTCAGTCTTAGGCACTGGTTTGCACTGTGACCCAGCTGATATCCAAATTCTAGTATGCTGACGACTGGCTTTCTGGGATCATCGCTTGTACTGATTCCTGGCCTGTCTGCTATAATGGTAGTTCGACTTACCTGCCGGTTGCGAATGGCACAGCGCCGCCAGATATTCCTGTCGATGATCCAGCTTATCTGACACCCCTTCCGGCTGGGGAAGCTCCAAGCGAGGGAAGCCCTCAAGGTGGCGACATGTCGGTTCTCTACGAATCTAATTGGGACCTATGGCAGCAATGGATGAACTTCATTGGAATGAAAATTCCTTATATGGTTCTACCGGGAAACCACGTAAGTCATTACAGCATCTTTAGTTAGGCATCGTAGAAGGTCTAATCTCGGATTACAGGATGATACCTGCGCTGCTGGATTTGACGGGCCAAATAACACCCTCACCGCATACTTGAACAGCAACGAGACGAATTCCACGGCTGAGGACACACTTTTGACGTACTACTCCTGTCCACCTTCGCAGAGGAACTTCACAGCATATGATCACCGTTTCCGCATGCCGGGCAAAGAATCCGGTGGCCGTGCCAATTTCTGGTATTCTTTTGATTATGGCCTTGCGCACTTCATATCCATCGATGGTGAAACCGACTTCGCCTATAGCCCTCAATGGCCTTTCGTCCGTGACGTCTCCGACAATGAGACCTTGCCCACCAGGAACGAAACATTTGTCACCGACTCGGGTCCCTTTGGTTACATCAACGGCAGCTGGAAAGACAACAAGGCTTATGAGCAGTGGAACTGGCTCAAGAAAGACCTCGAGAGCATCGATCGTAGTAAGACGCCATGGGTCATTGCCATGTCACACCGTCCAATGTATAGCTCCGAAGTCTCAAGCTACCAGCCAAATGTCCGCAATGCTTTCCAGAAACTCCTGATGGACAATAACGTCGATGCTTACCTGGCTGGCCACGTACACTGGTACGAACGTCTCTGGCCTCTGACGTCGAATGGAACTATCGACCATGCTGCGATTATTGACAACAACACCTATCACGTCAACGAAGGCGTCTCCATGACACATTTGATCAACGGTGCCGCTGGAAACGTCGAGTCCCATTCGACTCTTCCTTGGAACGAGACACTGGATATCACGGCTGTGCTCAACCAGCATTACTACGGGTATAGCAAATTGACGTTTCACAATGAGAGCGTGGCGACTTGGCAGTATGTCTTGGGAGTCGATGGCACTATAGGGGATGAGTTGACTCTCATCAAGGGCGGGACTGCCTCGTCCAACTACTCCGAG